>CM054139.1:679292-681792 GCA_028751875.1 Rapana venosa | reverse complement strand
ACACGAGAGGAATTGAGGCACCAGTCTAGATTCAACGAGTCCACCAGTTGTCCGTCGCTCTTTTCTCTGTTTCTGGTCCATCGGTCCGGAATGACCTTCCTTTCTCTCTCTCTCCTCTCTCTCTCTCTCTCTCTCTCTCTCTCTCTCTCTCTCTCTCTCTCTTTTCTCCGCCAAAAGCCTACTTATGATGTTTTTAAATCCAGCCTCAAGAAACATTTATTTCAAACCTAAGATTCTCCCCTCTTGTTTCATCTCATTTTTGTCCCTGCCCTCAACAGCCAAAACCCCATCACCCTGCGGGAATGTATAACTTTTATGTGTGTGAGTGGGTGTACATGTGAGTGCGTGCGCGCGCGCGAGCGTGTGGGTATACATTTGAATTTGTGAAAAAAAAAAGAATCGTAATTGGCTGCATTTTAATGAGTAGGATGAATGAAAGCGCTTTGATTTGGTTTTCTGGGCGAGATATAGCGCTACATAAATTCCATTTATTATTATTATTATTACTATTACTATTATTATTATATTATTATTATTATTATTATTATTATTCTTATTATTATTACAGCACACTGACAAAACGAGTTTCTATTTGTAGGTTTATTCGTTTCCTTGTGAGAGTGGCTATCACGTTTAGAGTTTTTGAGAGGGATTGCTCTCTTGTTGCCGTGGATTCTTTTACATGCGTTGAATAAACGTTGCACGCAAGTATTTTGTCGTTAAGTGACTTGCAGTAAAGTGGACAGGCTCAAAACATAAGGAGTCCTCCCCTTGTCAGGGCCGGTATGAACAGCTTCTGTCTTCAGTGAAAAAAACAAAAAACAAAAACGCAAACTGAAGTGGTACTGGCACGTCACACTGTGAACATCTGGACTGGCCAAGACTGTCCTACTATAGGGAACAGTACAAGGAGGGAGACGAAGAAGAGGCAGACAGAGAAAACGATGGGAAGACAACATCAGAGAGTGGACTGACCTTGAGTGGAACGACATACTACGACAACAACAACAACAACACCCACCCCACCCCCCACCCCCGAAAGAAAAACAAACAAACCCCCCACAAAAACCAACAGCTCCCCCCAAAAAAACCAAACAACTCAACTCAACAAGAATTTATTTTCCTTTAAGATTGTTGGCAACAACCTCCAGCAGATTCTACATGATTATTTAATTTTTTAAGACAACAAAATATTATTCCTGTTGAAAACCCACAAAACAAGCAATCTCTCTCTCTCTCTCTCTCTCTCTCTTCTCTCTCTCTCTCTCTCTCTCTCTCTCTCTCTCTCTCTCTCTCTCTCTCTCTCTCTCTCTCTCTCTCTCTCTCGCTCTCTGGGTAAAAAAGGGGTAAAAATCGGAGCTTAAAATAATTGAATGTGAGTAAAAATATACCCAGTCACTCCCATTACAGCATCCTTAACAAAGAGATCTTTAAGATTATGTAATCAAACCTCACATAAAAGATGGGCGTATTAGCTGTTTATATGCATATTAAAACACACCTGCGCTACTTGTGCTGAAAAACAAATTCAGGCCAAGATACACACGCACGCACGCAAGCACGCATGCACGTACATAGATAGATAGACAGAGGCAGGCAGACAGACAGGCAGACAGGCAGACCGACCAACAGACAGACATACAGACACATGCCCACACCCACACATGCGCATGTGTACATACACACAAACATAGACAGACATAAAGACAGACAAACAGACAGACAAAAAATAGGCTGTTCTGGCAGACAGACATGCAGACAGACAGACAAATAGCCATACAGAGAGAGAGAGAGAGAGAGAGAGAGAGAGAGAGAGAGAGAAGAGAAGACACACCACACACACACACACACACACACAACACACACACACACAACACACACACACACACACACCACCACCAGCCAGCCAGCCAGCCAGCCAGCCAAACAGACAAACATGAGAGACAAATAAACCAGACACACAGACAGACAGAAATGCAAGACAGCCAGGCGGACAGACACACATTAGCACGCAGGTGTTCCGAAAAACAAGCATTCAAAATTCACTTAGAAATAAACTACCGATGTTAAAAAGGACCTGATCGAATGATTAAAATAAACTTTCTCAATAATAACCTACAGAGTTTAATGACTGTTCCAAAGCCAGTTCGTAAGGGGCTCAATATGTTGTGGCATCAAAAACGCATTAATTTTTTTTAAAGAATGGAAGTACACTCCACTAAAAAACACAAACACAACTACGCGCACGCGTTCACGTATGAGCAAACTTACACAAACGTACGCACACACACGCACACATGTATGCACGCACGCAGGCGCGTTCACGCGCACGTACACACACACACACACACACACACACACACACACACACCACACACACACACACACACACAATTTGTTCTCAGATAGATGGCTTGATTGAAAAACCCCAAATGCATTGTTTATTCAATGTACCATCTGGAAATAAAAAATTGACTTGACACACACATACGCACACACA
>CM054139.1:666792-674292 GCA_028751875.1 Rapana venosa | reverse complement strand
CACACACACACACACACACACACACACACACACACACACACACACACACACACACACCTCTCTGTCACTCACTCACTCATTTCTTCTTCGACACCTAAAGAACGTTTGTTGACAACTCCATCAGTCGGCTCATCAGCCTATCTCTCCACACCAGTCGTCTTCAAGTTAGAGTCTTGGGGATGAGACTATAATCATTATAAACCCTGGACCCGAGGCCCTGTGTGTGGATGAATGCAGAACATCTTGCACACACATCTTCAGAGAGTAGTTTCTGTTTTCCAGAAGAGTAGGCTATTTCGTGCCAGTAAGAACGGATGACAAAAATATGTTTGTCTGTTAGTCCGTCGTTTTCGACGATGACCTCCAAAACAGCAGAGGAGGCAGCTGCTGTTTCGGAAATTGGGCAGAAATTTGATTATAGTGGAGATGCCTTGCCCACAGTACATCCCCACTCTCTCAGCCAAGTGGGCATAAGGACAGTCAGCGTTGGAGATGTTCTCCAAAGGCCAACTAGCCCCCAGGGCTGCAGCACGTAAGGACTGTGCAAGTAAAACCTCCTAGTCAGAGAGTCATAGTCGATCACTAAAAACTAAGCTGTAAAGTGGAATTCCATGAGTGGGAAAGCCACTGGTCATACAGCCTCTCACCTCGCTGTTGCCCCCAGCGTCAATGGTTTAATCAAGAACTGTGATAAACTCCAGGCGTTGACGGCACAAAAATATGAATAAATAAAACTCATGCATCACCCTTTGAAGTCAGAATGTGGCTACCTTCATTGTGAGTAAAAAAGAAAAGAAATAAAGGTTGCATACTCAACAACAAAAAAGGGGGACGGGATAGCTCAGTAGTCAGAGCACTCGCTTTTCCCCAGCCAAGTTAAGCAGTGTCGAGCGTGGTTACCACTTGGATGGGCGACCGTTTGTGTGCCTTGGCTTCAGTACAGTTCCCCCAGTTCACCCAGCTGTAAATGGGTACCTGCCCTCTTTAGGGTCAGGGAAGGTAAAGCAGCGAGGGAGAGGAGATGGGCGCCGCCCTCAATATGCTGGCCCCTAGAGAAGTGAGGTCTCTGACGTCTTGCTCCCCTACGACACTTTTATAGGAGACTTTTAGCTTTATACTCAACAATATCAGGTTATAGCTGTTTTTATGCCACAATGTTATTTGACATTGTTTCCACATTACTGTTTTTTTTCTTGTTACTTTGGAAATTCAAGCGTATTTCATACGCCCTTTTTTTCCCTCTCTAAAATCAATAGAGGTGGGTAGACCTTAAACTGAGCATACTACTACTACTTCTCCGTTGCTGCTGCTGCTGCTCCTGCTACTGGTGGTCTAGAGCTAACGCACCTGCCTAGAAAGTGAAAAGTCCGGGTTCAAAGTGTGTGGTGGTTCGATCTCAGTTTGGGCCAGAAACTTTTTCCCCATCCATTAGACCATGAGTGGTGGTCTGGATGCTAGTACAATCTTTCGGATGAGACGATAAACCGAGGTCCCGCGTGTTACACATAATTATTTAGCGCACGTAAAAGAACCCACGGAAACAAGGGAGTTGTCACTGTCAAAATTCTGTAGAAAAAGGCCACTCTGATAGGGAAACAAATACAGTTGCAGACAGGAAAAGAAAAAAAAAGGGTGGCGCTGCTCTTGTGACGACGCGCTCTCCCCGGGGAGAGCAGCCCGAATTTCACACAAAGAGATCTGCGGTGACTTTACGTGGTATATAATGATACAATACAATACAATGATGATGAACCTCAGAGCTCTAACCAAGGGAAGGAATAAAACAAACAACAAAAAACAAAACAACCCCAAACAAACACAGAAGCAACATTTAGAAGGAGAAATGCTGATTATAAACAAATACTTAAAGCAACAATTATAAGATGAAAACCCACGCTCTTCTTTGATGTCTCCTCAAGCCCAAAGAGATTTGATAGGCAATTACGCTAATTAATTTTGTTTATCTGTTCACATCAGTCTTCTTCACGTTGATTAAAAAAAACCCACTCCATCCCATCGCATAAAAGATGCAGTGTGCACTCATAGACATCTAACTACCCAGTTCTTGAACTAGATCTGTGAAGAGGAGATCAAGTCCATCACATTCTTACTCTCTTAACGGGATGGGATAGCCTGGTGGTTAGAGTGAAGTGCGTTGCGTAGCACTCGTGATCTGCTGACCCGGGTTCGAATCTCGTTCAAGAGGATTTTTTTTCTCTGGAGTTAAACATCAGTGCAGACTCCACTCTCCCCCTAAAAGTCCTTCGGACGAGACTATAAACCGAGGTCCCGTGTGCAAACGCACGCAGAACATCTTGCGCACACGTTAAAATCTGTTCCACTTTTCGGAAGAGTAGGCCACTGTGTGCTGGTGGGAACGGATGACAGAATTTGCAAAACTGCATCCACATGGGAACTGGATGTAAAAAAGCACAGGGGTGTTTATTCCATTAACCTTGAAATAATAAAAAAAAGAAATATTCAAACATTAAAGGTAAAGCTGTATTCATAACCTATGTGGTCGTAGGGGAGCGAGGCGTCAGAGACCTCAACTTCTCAAGGGGCCAGCATATTGAGGGCGGCGCCCATCTCCTCTCCCTCGCTGCTTTACCTTCCCTGACCCTAAAGAGGCAGGTATAAATTTACAGCTGGGTGAACTGGGGGACTATGCTGAAACCAAACGGTCACCCATCCGCTTGGTCACCCAGCTCAAAGCTGTTTCCCCTTAGCCTGGGGAAAGCGAGTGCTCTGACCACTGAGCTACAAAGTTTTTGCTTTTATTTTTCTTAATATTTTTGTTTGGTTCCTTGGTTAAAGCTTCAAGGTTTCCCAATGGTGAGATGTTTTTTGTTTGTTTTCCTTTTCTTTATTTTTAATTCGAGGATAATGGAATAAGCACTCATGTGCTTTTTTTAAAAAATCACATCGAGTCCCCGTGTGTACGCAGTTTTGTAAATTTTTTTTATTCGTTCGCACCGGCCCACAATGGTCTACTCTTTCAAAAAGCGGAACGGTGTGCTTCGCCACAAGAGAAGCGCCACTCATTATTTTTGTGTTTCTTTTCCTGTCTGCACGTGTATTTGTTTCTCTGTTCTTTCCTGTAAGGGCTATTCAGCCTAGTGGTTAGTAGTGTATATCACTCGAGTCACAGTCGATTTTCTGTGTGTGTGTGTGTGTGTGTGTGTGTGTGTGTGTGTGTGTGTGTGTGTGTGTGTGTGAGAGAGTGAGAGAGAGAGAGCGAGTGACAGAGAGAGAGAGAGAGAGAGAGAGAGAGAGAGAGAGAGCGACAGAGAGAGACACAGAGAGAGACAGAGAGAGAGAGACAGAGAGAGAGAGAGAGAGAGAGAGAGAGAGAGAGAGAGAGAGAGAGAGAGAGAGGGGGGGGGGAGCAGCGCCACCTATTTTTTTTCCTGTCTGTGTCTATTTCTTTCCCTATCAGAGCGACTTTTTTCCACACAGAATTTTGCCAGGGAAAGCTCTCATTTTGCCGTGGATTCTTTCACGTGCGCTAAAGGCGTGCTACACGCAGAAATTCGGTTTATCGTCTTATCCGAAAGACTAGCACCCAGACCGCCACTCACGGTCTAGTGGAATCGGGGGCAGGGGGGGGGGGGAGTATTGGGCATAATCGGGAATCGAATCGAACCACACATACGCTTCCGACCCAGACTTTTCGCTTACTAGGCAGGTGCCTTACCTCTAGACCACTGATCCTTCGGATGAGACTATAAACCGAGGCCCCGTGTGCGAACGCACGCAGAACATTTTGCGCACACGTTAAATCCTGTTCCGCTTTTCTTAAGAGTAGGCCATTATGTGCCGGTGGGAACAGATGACAAAATTGACAAAACCGCATACATACGGGGACTGGATGTAAAAAAAAGCACACGAGTGCTTATTCCATTATCCTCGATATAAAAGAATAAATAAATAAATAAATCTATCTGGAGTGTTGGATTTGTGATCTGTATGTGTTCTGAGACTGCAAGTCTGAGTCAACGTTGACAGAGGGACAGACACAGAGAGACAGACAGACAGACAGACAAACAGACAGACATACTGGTGTATTGGTGGTCTAGAGGTAACGCGCCTGTCTAGAAAGCGAAAAGTCCGGGTCGGAAGTGTGCGGTGGTTCGAATCCTGTTTGGGGCCGGAACTCCCCCCCCCCCCCCCCCATCCATTAGACCATGAGTGGTGGTCTGGGTGCTAGTCTTTCGGATGAGACGATAAACTGAGGTCCCGTGTGTTAAACATAATTATTTAGCTCACGTAAAAGAACCCGCGGCAACAAAAGAGTTGTCCCTGGCACAATTCTGTAGAAAAAAGCCACTCTGATAGGGAAACAAATACAGTTGCAGATAGGAAAAAGAAAGAAAAAATGGGTGGCGCTGCTCTTGCGGCGACGCGCTCTCCCCAGGGAGAGCAGCCCCGAATGTCACGTAGAGAAATCTGCCGTGACTTAAAGTGGTATAAGTAAATAAAAAATACATAAAGAATAATAAAATAAATAGACAGACAGTGGGATTATGCAGAGACAAAGACCATGAGAGACACTGACAGATAATACACACATAAAGCAGAAAGACACGGTGGGAAAGAGATACCGAGAGAGACAAACAGACAGACATAGAACAAAGAGCAAAAGATGAGACATAAACATAGCAAGAAAATTCGAAAAAAAAGATACAACAAAATAAAGAACGACAGTTTAAATTGAGAGCACTGATTATAAAGAAACACACAAAACAAAAATGTCACGCGAGAACACTGATTATAAACAAAACATGAAAAAGCGAAAAGTTTAAAATAAGACTGCTGATTGAAAAAAACCCACCCAACTCAATAACACAAATTTAAAGTGACAATGCTTAGAACGTTAATTGTTAAAAGAACACAGAAGCAAAAGTTTAGAATAAGAATAGTGATTAAAAAAGGCCAACCAACCAACCAAGCAACCAAGCAACCATCTAACCAACCAACTAACCAGCCAACGAGCCAACCAACTAAACAACTAACCAACCAGCTAACCAGCCAACCAAGCAACCAAGCAACCAAGCAAGCAACCAACTACCAACCAGCCAACCAACTAGCCAACCAACCAACCAACCAATCATCCAACCAACTAATCAACTAACCAACCAACCAACCAACTAACCAACCAACCAACCAACCAACCAATCAACCAACCAACCAAATACCAACCAACCAACCAACCAGCCAACCAACCAACCAACCAACCAAAGAAAACAAACTAAAAGCGAGGATGCTAATCATACACAACACAGTTAAAACTGTGAACGCTGATTGCAAAGCGACGTAGAAATCTTAAAGTGAGAATGCTAATCAAGTCAAACAATACCCCAATCTTTCTCTTCTCTTCTCTTTCTCTGTCTGTTTATCTGACTGTCTCTCTGCCTCTCTGCCTGTCTGTCTGTCTCCCTCTGTCTGTCTGTCTGTCTCTGTCTCTCTCATATTGCTTGTGCTTTGGTGTTTACATTTTTTCACCTTTTGAGGGATGGATGAAAAATGTCATTGTACTTAATCTACTACCACGAAATAAAATTCGTATTTCGCGTTCTCTCTCTCTCTCTCTCTCTCCTCGTCATCTCTCTCTCTCTCTTCTCTCTCTCTCGTCTCTCTCTCGTCTCCTCTCTCTCTCTCTCTCTCTGTCCTCTCTCTCTCTCTCTTTACAAAGTCATATTTCATTTTTGTGCAACTTTCTATTTTTGCCCCTCAAAGTGTATTGTGACCTAAGGCTGATGTATATTAAACCATTTCAGAGTTCAGAGTTCTCTGTCTCTCTCTGACTCTGTCTGTCTGTCTCTCTTATTGCTTGTGTTGATAGTTTTCCCCCTTTTTGAGGGTTGGATGAAAAAACAAAGTCATTGTACTTAATCTACTCTCTCTGTCTCTCTCCTTTCCCCTCTTCCCCTCTCTCTGTCTCTCTGTCTCTGTGTCTCACTCTGTCTATCTCGTCTGTCCTTCCTCTTCCACCCTGCCATCCCCTCTCTGCTCGCCCCCCTCTCTCCCCCATCTCCATCTCTCTCCCCTCCCTCCCTCCCCCCCCCCCCCTCTGCCACCTCCTCTCTCCCCTCCTCTCTCTCCCTCCTCTCTCTCCCCCTCCTCGTCTCTCTCCCTCCCTCCACCCCCCTCTCTCTCCCTCCCCCTCCCTCCCTCCATCTCTCTCCCCTCCTCCCTCCCTCCCTCCCCCTCCCTCCATCTCTCCCTCCAACTCCCCTCTCCCTCCCCCCTGCCTCTCTCTCCCTCCCTCTCTCCCCCCTCACTCTCCCCCCTCTCCCTCCTTCCCTCCCTCCCTCCCCCTCTCCATCTCTCTCCCTCCCTCCCCCTCCCTCCCCCTCCCTCCCCATTCCCTCTTCCCTCCCTCCATCCCTCCACCCCTCCTCCCTCCCCTCCAGAACCTAACCGGGTTTGGAAAACGTAATTAGCTAATCAGCTTATCTGTTCGCCCCAGTTGGCCTTAACCTAATAATCTCGAGAGGCCCATCGCTGAGATAGTTAATGAATGACCCAGTTCTCTCAATACACCTCACCGAAGAAAAAAACAACATTCTTCTTCACCGAACGCTCAGACAGCAACTAATGATTTGTCCGTCACATGAGCGCAACTGCTTCGCGCTGCCGTTAAGCGCCTGACAAGTCAGGCCCAGCGCTTCCGACTTCGGCGTGGGAGTAGGAGGGAGGGAGTGGGAGGGAGGGAGTGGGAGAGAGATGGATGGAGGGAGAGAGGGCGGGGGGAGAGAGAGGGAGAGAGAGAAGAGAGAGAGAGAGAGAGAGAGATAGATAGATAGAGACAGACAGACAGAGAGATAGAGATTGATAGAGACATAGAGACATAGAGACAGAGGGGGGGGGGGGGGGGGGAGAGGGAGAGTAGAGAGAGAGAGAGACATAGAGAGAGAGACTGACAGAGACATAGAGAGAGAGATTGACAGAGACATAGAGAGAGAGATTGACAGAGACATAGAGACAGAGAGGATGGGGGGAGAGAGAGGAGAGAGAGAGAGACAGAGATAGAGATTGACAGAGACATAGAGAGAGAGACAGAGAGATAGAGATTGACAGAGACATAGAGACAGAGAGGGGGGGAGAGGAGAGAGACAGAGAGAGACAGGAGAGAGACAGAGAGAGACAGAGAGATAGAGATTGACAGAGACATAGAGAGAGACACAGAGAGGGAGAGAGAATTCTTATCCTTTTAAGTCTTTGTGGGATAACAAACAAACAAAGAAAAAAAACAAAGGCAGGAGAATTGGACCCAAGAAGGCAGAAAAGAGGCAAAGGAGAAAGGTGACAGGAAGAAAAAGGAACAAGGCAGAAGAAACAAAGAGAGGGATAGAAAAGAGGGAATTGCTCGCACAGAATTTCCAGAAGGTGGGGGGGATGCTGTTTATACTGACAAGTTCCCCCCCCCCCATACCCCACGAGGGTGAAAAAGATAATTAAAAAAAAAAAAAAAAAATTTTTTTAAAAGGAAAGGAA
>CM054139.1:654292-661792 GCA_028751875.1 Rapana venosa | reverse complement strand
TAAAACCCGGGGGGCCCCGTTTTTGCCCCCAAAAAGCATGGGGAGAAAAATTTTTGCGGGACAAAAGTTACTTCCCGTTCCCTTTTTTTTGGGGAAAAAGTAGGCCCCCTTTTTTTTTTTGAACCCGGGGGGAAAAAGATGAAAACCCTTTACAAAACCGCAAAACAAAACGGGGGGCCCCGGATGTAAAAAAGCACATTTAGGGCTTTTTTTTCCCCTTATTCCCTTTATATAAAAAAAAGTCAAAACTGAGCGCTTTGATTTGTTTGCTTTTCAAGATTTTTACCCCCTTTTTATAAATTCCACACATTTTTTTTTATTTTTTATTTTTTATTATTATTATTATTATTTTTTATTATTTTTGGTTTTCTTTTTTCTATGATTTTCATTTTCCCCTCCCCAACCCTCCCCCCCCCCCCCCCCCCCTAATTACTGTTTTTACGTTCGGGGTTTTTAACCCCCTTTAATTCCCCTTTTTGCGAGGTAAAATTTAAATAATTTTTTTAAAATTTGGGAAAGTTTAAAAGAGGACAAAAAAAATAAACAAAAAAAAAAGAATTTAAGATTCTTTTAAGATTCAAGAAATTTTTTTCAAAAGAAAACCCCAAGGGGCCCTAATTTGAAATCCCCAAAAACCCCCAAATTTGCAACCTTTGGGCGGTTTTTCCAAAAAAAAAAACCAAAAAAAACACTCAAAAACACAAAAACCCCACCCCCCCAAAAAAGAAAAACAGGAAAAGGAAAAGCCCCCCAAACATGGACAAAAAAATGATGACTGAGGGAGGGGAAAAATAAAAAAACCGGGTGGTCGGCCCGAAAATTTTCTCTAAAAGGACCCCGAATGGGAAAAAAAAATTTTGGGGCCCAATTTAAGAACGTTGGTGTGTGTTTTGTGTGTTGGTGGGGGGTGTTTGGGGGGTGTGTGTGTGTGTGTCCCCGTGGGGTCTGTGTGTGTGGGGGGGGGGGGGTTGGGGGTTGGGGGGGGTGGCAACCCCCCTTCCTAATTCATGGGCCAAAAAATAAAAAGAGAGAGAGCGAGGGGGAGAAGCGAGAGCGAGAGGGGGAGAGAGAAGGAGAGACAGGGGCAGACAGACAGACGGGGGGGAGGGGCAGACGGGGGACACAAAGACCGCACACACAGATTATCTATCCCATCTACATCTATCATCTATCTATCATTATCTATCCATCATTTTTTTTATCTATCTATCCCATCCCATCTATCTGTCGTCTGTCTGTCCCGTCTAATTTTATCTAAAATTAAAAAGCGGAAAAAAAAAGTAAAGGAAAACAATGCAGGGAACAACAAAACACACACCCTTTCACGCACCCAAACACGAAACCTCGAGCCCCGCAAGCACGCACGCACGAAGCACGAGCACGCAAAAGAGCACGGAAAAAAACACCTCCCCACACCCACAAAACACGGGGCCGGGGGAAAAAACCAACAAAACAGTAAGGGGGGGAAACACAAAAAAACCCTTTTCGGGAAAAACAAACCATCAAAAAAGTAATTTTAAAAAATTTTACCAGGAAAAATCCAAAAATTTTCTTAGCACCAACACCCAAAATATTCCCCCGTAAAACATCCTTCACCAAACGGGGGAGAAGGGGGGGGGCCCGGGTTTTTCCCGTAAAAAAATTTTTTTCTCCGGGGGGAGTTGGGGGGGCGGGTACCTTGGTTGATTTTTTCTTTTCTATCTATCTTTTTTCTACTATCTAACTATTTTATCTATTTACTATCTATCTATCTATCTAAACTATTTTTATCTATCTATCAATCTACTATCATCTATCAAACTTTTCTATCCATCCATTCCCTCCATCATCTATCTGCCTGCCTGCCCTGCCCCCCGGGCCTTGCCTGCCTGTCTGTTTGTTTTGTCTGTCTGGTTTTTATCTACTATCTATTATGGTGGTCCGGGTGGCCCAGAGGTAACGCGCCTGTCTAAAAAAGCGGGGAAAAATCTGGGGGCCGAAGTTTTGCGGCGGTTCGTACCCCTTTTGGGCCCGGAAAAATTTTTTCCCCCCTCCATTAGACCATGAGTGGTGGTTTGGGGCGCTAGTTTTTTGGATGAGAGAAAAAAACCCAGGTCCCCTGTGTTTCACGTAATTATTTTTTTGCGCAAAAGTAAAAAAAAAAAAAAAAACCCCCGGGGCCCAAAAAGAGAGTTTTTCCCCCGGCAAAATTTTTAAAAAAAAAAAAAGCCACTTGAGGGGAAAAAAAAATACAGCTTTGGGAGGAAAAAAAAAAGGGGGGGAAAGGGTTTGGCCCCAGCGCTAAGTGGCGACGCGTTCCCCGCTCTCCCCGGGGGGGAGCAGCCCGAATTTCACGGAGAGAAAAACTGCCGTGACTTAAAGTGGTATGAAATAAAATCTGAGCGCTTTGATTTGTTTTCTTTAAAAAAGATTCAGCGTATATAAATTCCATACATTATTATTATTATTATTTTTTATTTTTATTAAAAAAAATTTTTAATTTTTATTTTATCTATTTTATAAAGAGGGGGAGAGAAGGGAAGGGGAAAAACAGACAAACAAACAAAAACGACCCAAAAAAAAACCAGAAAACATATACAGGGTTTAAAAGACAGGGAACACAATGTCCATAAATGTCGATTACAGATGGACACACACACAAAACCCCACAAAAAAAAAAACCAAAACAAAACCCCCACACAACACCACAAAACACACACACACACACCAACACACCCCACATAAATATACTAAACGATCTATCTATCCCATTAATCTACTTTCTTCCCGTCCCCCCCAATTAATCGACCAAAACTTTCCCAACAACTGTTTCTGGGGCATTAAAAACCCATTTTTAAAAATTTTAAAATTATATTAAATTTTTTTCTGTTGGGGCTATTTTTAATTTTCCTTTTTATTTCAAATTTTGTCATCATCAAACTATCTATCTTTTTTATCGTACTTTTCTTTTTTCGTCTTTTGTCTATCTTCTATCTTCCTTCCCCCTTATGGGCCTGTCCTGTCCGTCCGGGCTATCTATCTATTATCTTCCCATCTTTATCTTCGTCTTCGTCGGTCTATCTTTTCTATCAAACTATTTTCTATCTTCTTCTTCTACTTCCATCTTTATTTTTGGGTCCTCCTGTCCGTTGCCCCCTTTTTCTTTATTATTTTCACCCGGTTTTGGGCGAAAAAATTTCTTTATCCCCTCTAAATTTTTTTTTATCATTTTTTTTTGGGGGTTGTTGTTTGTTTTGTTTTGTAAGGAGGGGAAAGAAATAAGGGTTGGAAAAAAATTTAGTGTGGGTGGAAAAGAGTTGGGGGGGGTGGGGGGGGTGTGGGTGGGGGGTTTTGGGGGAAGTGGGGAGAAGAGGGGGGAGGAGGGGAGGGGGGAGAGAGAGAGGGAGGAGAGAGAAAAAAAGAGAGAGAAAAGGAGGGGCGGGGAGGGGGGGAAAGTAAGGGGGGGTTTGGGGGAAATAAAGAGGTTTTGGGGGGGGGGGGGAAAGGGGGGAAAGGGGGGGGGGGGGGTGGGGTAGGGAAAAAGGAAAAAAGTTGGGATAAAAGAGGAAAAAAAGGGGGAAAGAAAAAAAAACCCTTTTTAAGTCCCCTTTTTGGGACAAAACACAATTTGGGGAGGGGGGGGGGGGGGGAGGGGAAAAAAAGGAAAAGGGAAAAAAAAAACCCGGGAAGAAAAAAGGGAGAGGGGAGGAAAAAGGGAGGGGGGGGGAGGGGGAAGGGGGGAGGGGGAGGAAAAGGGGGGAAAAGAGAAGAGGTTGAGAGAAATGGGGGGGGGGGGGAAGGAAAAGAAAAAGGAAGGGGAAGGGGAGAGGGAGAGGGGGGGGAGGGGAGAGAAAAGAGAGAAGAGAGAGAGAGAGAGAGAGATGTATATATATATATATATATAAATATATATATATATATATAAAATATATATATATATATATATTATATAATAAGAGAGAGAGAGAGAGAGAGAGAGAGAGAGAGAGAGAGAGAGAGAGAGACAGAGAGAGAGACAGAGACAGAGACAGAGAGAGAAAAGCAAGGCAAACAGATAAGCACTGACACGCTTTATTTACGATCCAGTCCCCGCCCTTTTTAGGATCTCTATCTCCCTCCCCCTCCCTCCCTCTCTTCCCCACTCTTGGTCTCTCTCTGTTTCTCTATTTTTATGTCTATCTGTCGCTATGTTTCTCTTTCTCTATTTAAGATATAAAGAATCTCTCTTTCCCTCTAAAATGTAAAGAATCTGTGTGTGTGTGTGCGTGTGTTTGCGTGCGTGCGTGCGTGCGTGTGCGTGCGTGTGTGTGTGCGTGCGTGCGTGCGTGCGTGCGTGCGTGCGTGTGTCTTCTGTCTCTCCTCTCTCCTTTCCCGTTTTTTGTTTACCCAAAAATTGTTTTTGTTTTTTCGTATTTGAAGGGGGGGGTTTTGGGTTTTTCAAATCGTTTTCCCTTTGTTATGGACGGGATGGGAAATTTTGGATGGGGGGACCGCCCCGTTTGCGCGCCTTGGCTTAAAGTACAGTCCCCCATTCACCTAGCTGTAAACGGGAAACCGGGGGCCCTTTTTAGGGTCGGGGAAAGGTTTAAAGCAGAAAGGGGAGAGGAGAGGGCCCGCCCTCAATATCCTGGCCCTAGAAAGTTGAGGTCTCTGACCCCTCGCCCCCAAAAAAACCAAAAGGGTTTTTGGAACACCTTTCCCTTTTTAATTTTTTTAATATCTGGTTAGGGCTCCAGATATTCTTTTCTGAAGGCAAGGGATTTTTTTTTGGGTCTAACATTATCTTTTTTTCATATTTTAATATAACCCTCATTAAAGTTTTTTTTTAAGGCCAGAGGAAAGAAAAGGGTAGGTTGATTTTATATTGCCCTTTTTTTAAATCGAGAGTCTCTCTCTCCTTCTCTCTCTTTTCCCCCCCCAACCCCTCCTCCCTCCCTCCCTCCACTCTCTCCCCTCCTTCTTTTTTTCTTATCTCTCTCTTCTCTCCCCTGCTCTCTTTCTCTCCTATCTCTCGATCTCTCTGTCTGCCCTGTCTGTCTGCCCTTGTCTCCCTCTCTTTCTTTTCCCCCCTCTCTTTTCACTCTCCCCCCCTTCCTCTCTCTCTTCTCTCCTTTCTACCCTCTCTCCCCACTCCTCCCCTTTTCTTTTCCCTCCCTTCCCCCTCCTCCTCTTTCTCCCTCTCTATCTCTTCTTCCCCCTCTTTCTCCCCATTTCTTCTCTTCCCCAACCCCCCCACTCTTTTCTTTTCTCTTTTCTCTCTCTTCCCCCTTTTCTTCTTTCTCCCCCCTCTCTCTCCTCTTTTTTCTCTCTTTTCTCTCTGCTGTCTGTCGGTTTTGCTCCCTCTTTTCTCTTCTCTGTCTCCCTCTTCTCCCCTCCCCCTCCCCCCCCCCCTCTCTCTTCTCTTCCCCCCTCTTTCCTTCCTCTCTCTCTCTATCTCTCCCTCTTTTTCCCCTTTTTCCCCCTCTCCCTTTCCTCTCTCCTTTTTCTTTCCCCCTCCCCTCTCTCTTTTCTCTTCTTTTTTCTCCCCCCTCTATCCTTTTTTCCCCTTTTTCTCCCCCCTCTCTCTCTTCTCATCCCCCCCCCCCCTCCCCTCCCCCTTTTAAAATTTGCCCCCCCCCTTTTCCCCGCCCCCTCCAATCTATTCTCTTTTTCTTTTCCATTGCCCTTTTCTTTCTCTTCTTTTTTTTCTCGGGCAGTCTTTGTACTTTCGCCCAACAGACATACAGATTTTGCCCAATACCATCCCCCACAATAAAATTTTTTTTTCCAAAGAAAGGACATCGGACGGGGAGTTTTTCCCAGTTTTCACGTAAACTCTCTTGATTTTTACTGGTGTCACACATTATATATATATATCTGTGTGTGCGCGCGCGCCCCGCGCGCGCCCCGCGTGGTGTGTGTTGTGTTGTGTGTGTGTGTTGAATTTAGGGTATGAGTGTGTGTATAAAGTATGTATTATTTAATGTAGGGGGGGGGGGGTTTTGTGTAAAATTGGAAATGTATGTATGTGTGCGAAATGTTGTATGTGTGTTGTGAGTGTGTTTTAATGTATGCATGTTTGTGTATGTTTTTTTGTGCGTGGTGTGTGTGTATTAGGGGCGTGTGCGAGTGTGTATGAATTTATGTCTAGTATGTATGGGGGTGAAATGAAAGGGTGTTTTTTGGGGAAGTGTTTTGGGGTGAGACTGTTGGACTGTCTGTTTGGGGGTGTTTTTTATATGTTATATGTGTATATTGTGTATATATGATAAGTTTTTTTAAAAATTTTTCCTTGTGGGGTGAGTGTGTGAGTGAATGAGTGTCTTTGATTGTAGGGGTGTTTTGTTGTGTTTTGGTTGTGTGTGTGGTTTTGTGGGTGGGGGTGGGGTGTGTGGTGGAGTGTTGGGTTTTGGGACTTTTGAGGTGTATTTTTTTCTCTCTCTCGTGGTGTTGCGTTTTTTATGGTAAACCATCTTTTTATTTTTCTAATAAAATTTTTCATATATTAGAAAATATGAATAAATATGGGTGTAAAAAGGGAATTGTAAAAAAAGTCAAGTGGGAGAAAAATTTTAAATTTGGAAAAAAAAAAAAAAAACCCAACCCCAAAAGAAGAAGAATTGCGAAGAAGAAGAAAAATTTGCAAAAAAGAAAAAAAAATTGCGAAGAAAAAAGAATTTCAAAAAAAAAGAATTGCGAAAAAGAAAATTTGCAAAAAAAAAAGAATTGAAAAAAAGGGAAGGAAAATTTTGCGAAAAAAGAAGAAGAAGACCAAGAAGAAGCCAGCGCGGGAAAAGAAGGGGACCAAGAAGGCAAGAAACAAACCAAAAAAAACCCCCCAACAACAAAGAACTGAAGGCCCCAAAGTCCTTTCGGATGAGACAATAAACCGGGGCCCCCGTGTGCGAGCGCACGCAGAACATTTTGCCACACGTTAAAAAATCCTTTTTCCGTTTTTTTCCGAAAGAGTGGGTCATTGTGTCCCCGTGGGAAAAAGATGACACAATTTAAAAAACCCCCTACAAAACGGGGACGGGATTTAAAACAAGCACATGGGGCTTTCCTTTAATCCTGATATAAAAGAATAAAAAAAATAAAGAGGGGAACAGAAAAAAAACCAAAAAAAAAACAAAAAACCCACGCTAAACAAAAGAGGGATAAAAAAAAAACGAAATTTCTAAAAAAAACCAGAAGGGGGGGGGATGCTCCTGATACTGACAGGCTCCCCAGCACCCCTTTCAAACAGGGGGAACGTGGGGGAGGAGGGAGGAGGGGGGAAAGAGTGAACCCCTTTTACCTCCATTTAAAACAAAAAGAACATCCTCGGCCCATTTTTTTGTGTATACAAAGACGGGGAAGCAAATTTTTACACAGACAGGGAAAGCTAGGTCCCCCGGGGCTAAACCCTTTTGGTTTTTTTTGGGGGGGGGTTTTTGGGGGTTTAAAAAAAAAACCCAAAAAGACAAAAAAAAGAGAGAGAGGGGGGGGGGGGGGGGGGGGGGGGGGGGGGGGGGGGAGAGAGGGGGGGGGGGGAGGGAGAGA
>CM054139.1:639292-649292 GCA_028751875.1 Rapana venosa | reverse complement strand
ACCCCCCCCCCCCCTTTTCTCCCCCCTTTTTTTTTCCCCCCCCTTCCCCCCCTCCAAACCCCCCCCCCAAACCCCCCCAAAAAACCCCCTTTTTCCTTTTTTCCCCCCACCCCCCCTTTTTCCCCCCCCCCCCCCCCCCTTTTTCTCCCCTTTTTCCCCCCCAAAAAAAAACCAAAAAAAAAAGCAAAACCCCAAAAAACCCCCCCAAAAACCCCCCAAAAAAACCCCCCCACCAAAAAAAACCCCCCCAAAACCCAAAATTTTTTTTTCCCCCCCCCTTCCCCCCCTTTTAACTTTAAAAATTTTTCCCCCCCCCCCCCTCCCCCCCCCCCTCCCCTTTCCCCTTTTCCTTTTCCCCCAAAAAAAAAAAAAAACCCCCCCCCCTCCCCCCCCCCCCCCCCCCAAAAAAAAAAAAAAAACCCCCAAAAATCCCCCCCCCAAAAAAACCCCCCCCCCCCCCCCCCCCCTTTCCCCTTTTTCCCCCCCCCAAAAAAAAATTTTTAAAAAAAAACCCCCCCCGGGAAAAAAAAAAACCAACCCTTTTTTTAAAAAAAACCCCCCCTCCAACCCCCCCCCCCCCCCCCCAAAACCCCCCAAACACACTCCAAAAAAAAACCCCCCCCCCCCCCCTTTCACAACACGACACACACCTACACACTCTCTCCTTCACTATTCCTCTCCCTAACATTCCCCCTCTCATGTTCTCTCTCTCGACTCTCTCTCATCTCTCATTTCTCTCCTTTCACCTCTGTCTCGTCTGTTTCTCTGTTCTCTGTCTCTCCATCCACCTCTCTTCACCTTCGTCTCTCTCTCCTATTGCCCCCCCCTCTCTCTCCGATTCTCCCTCCCTCCCCATCCAATCTCTTCTCTCCCTTCGTTCTCTCATTCCTCTCCTCTCTCTCCCTTTCCACCACCTCTCTCTTTTTCGCATCTCTACTCTCATCTCTCATCATCTCTCTCTCATCTCTCTCCTCATTTCCTCTCTCTCTCCTCTCTACTCTCCTCTCTCTTCCTCCCACTCTTACCCCCTTTCCCTCTCTCTCTCCCTTCGTCTCTGACTGTCTTTCTCTGTGTCTGTCTTTCACTCTCCCTTCATCTTCCCCCCCCCCCCCCTCTCTCTCCTTCTCTCTTTCTCCAACTCTTTTTTTCTCTTTCCCTCTTTCAATCCCCCACCACACACACAAACAGACACACACAAACACACACACACACACACACAACACACAAACACAAACACACACAACACACACACCACACACACACACACCACACATACACACTCTCTCTCTCTCTCTGTCTCTCTTCCTGCCCAAATTGGTCATAGCGTCAAATAAAGTGTCTCTCCCTCTATCTCCCTCCCTCTCTCTTTCTCTTTCCCTCTCTCTCGCTATCTCTCTCTCCCTTCCCAAATTGGTCAAAGGATAAAATAAAGCGTCTCTCCCTCTATCTCACCCCCCCCCCCCTCTCTCTCTCCTTCCCAAATAATTTTTGGTCAAAGCGTAAAAAGCGTCTCTCCTATCTCCCCCCATCGCTCTCTCACTTCTTCCTCTTCTCCCCCCCCCCCCCCTCTCTCTCCTTGTTCTTCTCTTGGTTCCAACTTTAACCAGTAAAGCTGTCTTGAAATCCGACGCGCGTTACACTGTCTACCACTTTAAGTCACGAGCAGACTCTCTCTTTGAGCTAAATTCAGACTGCCCCCTCCCACCCACCACCACCACCCCTCACCCCCACCAAGAGGGCACAGCACACACGACACAAGAGCTGCTGTGCGACTGCTGATGTCAACTTTATCTCCAGTACTCACGACATCCAGTGATCATCATCACCAGCCAACATCGCTGAATGGACCGGGAAGAGCTTCTCCACAACCCAGGCACTTGCCCACAACCGCCCCGCATATGGAGCCAACTGGTGCAACGTTCGTCACTGCAGTGCCCCTACGACCCCGGAGGGGGTTAAGGGAAGCAGCAGCTGATGATGACGATGATAATGATGATGATGATGATGGTGATGAGAGATGAATCACCCGACAAAGAGCAAAGAAAGGAAGGTTGGCAGGGCGGTTAAGACAGACGTTCACCCGCCTAACCTAACCTAACCTAAGTAAACTCGTGAGGTTCTGGGTTCGATTCCTAGGCCCAGCCTTGCCTATTTCTTTCCCAGTTTTGAAAAAACTTCCAAAGTGGTCAAAACGTCATAAAAAAAGCGTCTCTCCCTCTATCTTTCCCCCCTCCCTCTCTCTCTCTATTCTCTCCCTACCCAAATTGGTCAACACGTCAAAAAAAAGCTATCTCCCTCTATCTACCCCCCTCTCTCTTTCTCTTCCTCTCTCTTCCCACCCCTATCTCTCTCCCTCCTCCACTCTCTCCCCCTCCCTCTCCCTTTCCCCTCCCTCCCTCCCTATCTCCCCCCCCTCTCTCTCTTGTTTTTTCTCTTGGTTCCAACTTTAACCAGTAAAGCTGTCTTGAAAACCGTCGCGCGTTACACTGTCTACCGCTTTAAGTCACGAGCAGACTCTCTCTTTGAGCTAAATTCAGACTGCCCCCTCCCACCCCCCCACCACCCCCACCACCCCTCACCCCCACCAAGAGGGCACAGCACACACGACACAAGAGCTGTGCGACTGCTGATGTCAACTTTATCTCCAGTACTCACGACATCCAGTGATCATCATCATCATCAGCCAACATCACTGAATGGACCGGGAAGAGCTTCTCCACAACCCAGGCACTTGCCCACAACCGCCCCGCATATGGAGCCAACTGGTGCAACGTTCGTCATTGCAGTGCCCCTACGACCCCGGAGGGGGTTAAGGGAGCAGTAGCTGATGATGATGATGATGATGATGATGATGATGATGATGATGATGATGATGAAAGATGATGCACCCGACAAAGAGCAAAGAAAGGAAGGTTGGCAGGGCGGTTAAGACAGACGTTCACCCGCCTAACCTAACCTAACCTAAGTAAACCCGTGAGGTTCTGGGTTCGATTCCTCGGCCCAGCCTTGCCTATTTCTTTCCCAGTTTTGAAAAAAACTTCCAAAGTGGTCAAAACGTCTTAGAAAAAGCGTCTCTCCCTCTATCTTGCCCCCCCCCCCTACCTACCTCGCTCTCTCTCTTTCTCTCTCTCCTTCTCTTCTCCTCTCTCATCTCTCTCTCTCTCTCTCCCCTCCCTCTCTCTCTCTCCCTTTCCCAAATTAGTCAAAGCGTAAAAATAAAAAAGCGTCTCTCCCTCTATCACCCTCCGTCTCTCTTTCTCTTTCCTCTCTCTCCCTCCCCCCCTCTCTCTCCCTCCCCCCACTCTCATCCCCCTCCCTCTCTCTCCCCCTCCCCCCCTCCCCCCTCCTCTCTCACCTCTTCCTCTCTCCCCCCCCCCTCCCCTCTGTCTCTTGTTCTTCTCTTGGTTCCAACTTTAACCAGTAAAGCTGTCTTGAAATCCGTCGCGCGTTACACTGTCTACCGCTTTTAGTCACGAGCAAACTCTCTCTTTGAGCTAAATTCAGACTGCCCCCTCCCACCACCCACCACCCCCCACACCCCCACCCCCCCAAACCAAGAGGGCACAGCGCACACGACACAAGAGCTGCTGTGCGACTGCTGATGTCAACTTTATCTCCAGTACTCACGACATCCAGTGATCATCATCATCATCATCATCAGACAACATCACTGAATGGACCGGGAAGAGCTTCTCCACAACCCAGGCACTTGCCCACTACCGCCCCGCAAATGGAGGCAACTGGTGCAACGTTCGTCACTGCAGTGCCCCTACGACCCCGGAGGGGGTTAAGGGAGCAGCAGCTGATGATGATGATGATGATGATGATGATGATGATGATGAGAGATGATTCACACGACAAAGAGCAGAGAAAGGAAGGTTGGCAGGGCGGTAAAGACAGACGTTCACCCGCCTAACCTAACCTAACCTAAGTAAACTCGTGAGGTTCTGGGTTCGATTCCTCGGCCCAGCCTTGCCCATTTCTTTTCCAGTTTGACGAGAAAAAAAAATCGAGCTGAATGTCAAAGTCCTTCGGATGAGACTAGTACATAAACCGAGGCCTATTTGTGCGAATGCGCACGTAGAAAACCTTGCGTACACGTTAAAACCCCCCACCTGTTCTGCTTTTCGGAAGAGTAGGCCATTACGTGCTAGCAAGAACAGATGCCCACCCCCAAAAAACCCCCCACCAAAAACAAACAACCCCCCCCTCAAGAAACAACAACCCACTCCCCAAAACAAACCCAAACAACCCCCAAACAAAACAAAACAAAAAACAAAAGAAACCAAACCAAACCAAAACACCCCCCCCCCCCCATCCCCTTAACAAAACACACACAAAAAACCCATACACACTGGTGTCGCGTAAATTAATTTAGACATCATCTCCCCGAAGTCCAAATACGGTGACCTTCATGGTAGGGGCAAAAATAAACACCACACCACCCAACAAACAACATACGGCCGCATACGCCGAAAAAAAAAATCTCACCATCGGTGAACCTCGCAGCTCTAGCCAAAAAGGTAAAGGAGTCCCATAACCTATAAGGTCGTAGGAGAGCGAGGCGTCAGAGACCTCACTTCTCTAGGGCCAGCATATTGAGGGCGGTGCCTATCTCCTCTCCCTCGCTGCTTTACCTTCCCTGACCCTAAAGAGGGCAGGTACCCATTTACAGCTGGGTGAACTGAGGGGAACTGTACTGAAGCCAAGGCGCGCAAACGGTCACCCATCCAACTGGTAACCACGCTTAGCCAAAAAACGAAACCTAAAAAAAGGAGGATATTTATTTTCCCTTCTCGTTCCTCGGCTAGAGCTCTGAGGTTCACCAATGGTGAAATTTTTGTTCCGTATGCGTTCGTTTAAACCCACCATGAAGGTAGCTGCATTCCGACTTCATTTATTTATTTATTTATTTATTTATTTATTCTTTGACATCGAGGATAATGGAATAAGCACTCATGTGCTTTTTGACATCCAGTCCCCCTGTGCATGCGGTTTTGTAAATTTTGTCATCTGTTTCCCACCGGCACACAATGGCCTACTCTTCCGAAAAGCGGAACAGGATTTAACGTGTGCGCAAGATGTTCTGCGGACGGAAAAGAACGTGTCAAAAACAGAATGGAAACTGCGTGATAAGAAGACTGGTAACAGTTCTGAGGACATTTTTATTTGTATTTTCTATTTTATACCACCTTAAGTTACGGCAGATTTCTCCACGTCAAATTCTTAAGCACGCGTAAAAGAACCCATGGCAACAAGAAAGTTGTTCCTGGCAAACTTCTGTAGAAAAAAAGCCAACCTGATAGGGAAACAAATACAGTTGCAGACAGGAAAAGAAAAAAACACCCAACTCTAATGGGTGGCGCTGCTCTTGTGGCGACGCGCGCGCTCTCCCCAGGGATGGAGAGAGAGAGAGAGAGAGAGAGAGAGAGAGAGAGAAGGGGAGAGGGGAGAGAGAGAGTGAGAGAGAGAGAGAGAGAGAGAGAGAGAGAGAGAGAGAGAGAGAGAGAGAGAGAGAGAGAGAGAGAGAGAGAGAGAGAGAGAGCGAGCGCCCGAATTTCACGTAGAGAAATCTGCCGTGGTATAAAATGAAAAAGAAAATGTCCTTAGATGTCTTCTCAGTCTATTTTTTTTTATCACGGCAGTTTCCATTCTGTTTTTTAAAAAAAAGAGAATTTAAATCTGATGGTGGAATCCTATTACTACCGCGCTCCCGAGAGATATAGGATAAGATTCGATCATTTGTATGCATGAACTCTGGATTGCAGTCACCTTAATTCAAGATCAAAGATTTTCTTTCTTTGGGTTTCTTATTGTTGGTTTTGAGTTGTCTATTTTTGGGAGATTAGATTTGTTTGTTGTTGTTGTGTTTTTGTTTATTGACTGTCTTTGTTTTTTTGTGTTTTTGGATTTTGTATTCTATTTTGGGATGTTTTAATTTTTGTTGTGTTGGTTTTGTGTTGACTGTCTTTGTTGTTGTTTGTTATTTATTGTTTGTTTCTTTATGTGGTGTATTGTTCATGATTTCACTGGGTTTTTTTGCTGGCATTGTTGATACTAGTTTTGATGTTGCTGCTGCTGCTTTTGTTGTTGATATTGCAGCTGTGTTAATGATGCTTTTACTGCTGATGCTACTGTTACTGTTGTTGATGTTATTATTGCTAATTCTGTTTCTGCCCCTCCATACTACTACTACTACTACTACTACTACTACTACTACTACTACTTCTTCTACTTCTATACTACTACTACTACTTCTACTACTACTACTATTGTTTGAGATAAAATTTCAGTTTACTACTAATACTACGACTACTTCTACAACTACTACTACTGCTGCTGCTACTGCTACTACACTACTATTACTACTGCTACTACTGCTGCTGCTAATGCTACTACACTACTACTACTACTACTACTACTACTACTACTACTGCTGCTGCTGCCTGCTGCTGCTGTGCTGCGCTGCTGCTGCTACTGCTACTACTGCTATGCTTTACTACTGTTGTTGCCGCTGCTGCTGCTACTGACACTACTACTACTACTACTATTTTACTCCCTGCTCTGTTTGTCTGCTGTGCTGCTGCTGCTACTACTACTACTACTACTACTGCTGTGCTGCTGCTAGCTGCTTCTCTCTACTGCTACTGCTACTGCTACTACTACTGCTACTACTCTACTACCACTACTACTATAACCACCACTACTACTACTACAACTTACTACTACCATCACTACTACTACTACTACAACTTACATACTACTTACTACTACTACTACTACCTACTACTACTACTACTACTACCACTACTACTACTACTACTACTACTACTACTCCTGTTCCTGCCCCCCTCCCCGCTCCACCCCCCCCCACCCCCCCTAGTCAGGATGCTGAGGGCCAGTCAGTATAAATAGCATCCCCACCTTCGGGAAATTCTGTGCCAGGAATTCCCTCTTTTCTGTCCCTCTCTTGTGTTTCTGCCTTGCTCTTTTCTTCTTGTCTATTTTCTGCCTCTTGATCCTTTCTCCTACCTTTTTATTCCCCCCAGAACGACTTCAAAGATAACAATTCTCTCCCACGCGCGCCGAAAGGGTCTGTGATCTTTAATGGAATTTACCATCCCCCTTCATCTCTCTCTCTCTCTCTCTCTCTCTCTCTCTCTCTCTCTCTCTCTTCTCTCTCTCTCTCTTTGTTAAAATCTTTATCATCAATGCATCTGTTTCGACATTAATGTTTGGAACAGTTAGGGATTTTGTTTGTTGAATATATCTATCTATCTTTCTGTCTGTCTGTCTGTCTATCTATATGTAAATCTAGTCTATCTATCTATCTATCTATCTATCTATCTATCTATCTATCTATCTATCTATCTATCTATCTATCTATCTATCTATCTATCTATCTATCTATATGTAAATCTATCTATCTATCTATCTATCTATCTATATGTAATCTATCTATCAAATCTATCTATCTATCTATCTATCTATCTATCCTATCTATCTACTATCTATCTCTATCTATATATTATGTACATCTATCTATCTATCTATCTATCTATCTATCTATCTAATCTATCTATCTAATCTATCTATCTATCTAATCTATCTAATCTATCTAATCTATCTATCTATGTATATATGTACATATATCTATATAAATATATACACATATATCTATATTTATACATATTTATCCCTCTTTCTTTAAACCTTAGGTTGAATTGTTGTTGTTGTTCTTGTTGGTTTTTTATGGGGGTTTTGCTATTACTTTTTGTTGGTTTTTGTTTTGTTTTTGTTTGTGTTTATTATGTTCTGATTGTCCCTAAACAGGACAAGGGCCGGGTGAAAACAAGTATATAAATGCTTATCTGTAACCCTTGAAAATTAAAGATGATTCATTCCTAAATTATTCTCTCTCTCTCTCTCTCTCTCTCTCTCTCTCTCTCTCTCTCTGTTCTGTCTTCCAGTCTGCCATTCTGTCTGTCTGTCTACCAGTCTGTCTGTGTCTATGCATCTCTCCCACAAGTTTCCCAGTATGCTGTCTCCCGGCGCATGCAGTCTGAATCTCTTCAGATCTGTTATCAGTTCTTTTTCTTCAGGGATGGGCCATTCCACTTTTTAAAAAAAATCTGGAACTCTGACAATCTTTGATCTGATGGTGAATCCATTTAACTGGGCTTGGGATACACTGGGTTCATTTGTATGCATGAGCTTTCATTTTATTTTTATTCCTCGGTTAGAGCTCCGAAGTTCACCTAATGACGAAGATTTTGCAACCAGCTTCCTCCACTCATCGCAGTTTTCAACTTTCCGTAGTAAAGTCGTTCCACTCAAGGCCAGTCCGCTTCTTGATGTTGTCTTCCTATCGTTTTGCTCTGTCTGCCTCTTCTTCATCTCCCTCCTTGTACTGTTCCCAGTAGTAGGACAGTCTTGGCCAGTCCAGACGTTCACAGTGTGACGTGCCCGTACCACTTCAGTTTGCGAATTTTTTTCCCCGCTGAAGTCAGGTCTTCGTATGGCCTGATGGCGTTTTAAATTCTGGTTTTCACTTCCTCAGTAGTTACATGATCAGGGACGGGATAGCGTAGTGATTAGAACATTGCGCTCGCAATCTGACGACCCGGGTTCGATTCCCGTTCAAGGAGATATTTTCCCCTGGAGTTAACATCAGTGCAGACTTTCACTCCCCCCAAAAGTCCTTCGGATGAGACTGTAAACCGAGGCCCCGTGTGCGAACGCAGGCAGAACATCTTGCGCACACGTTAAATCCTGTTCCGCTTTTCGTAAGAGTAAGCCATTATGTGCCGGTGGGAACAGATGACAGAATTGACAAAACCGCATACGCACGGAGACTGGATGTAAACAAGCACATAAGTGCTTATTCCATTATCCTCGGCATAAACGAATAAAATAAAAAAAAAATCTCTGTTTGAGGTACCAAGACGTTTGAGAAAAACTTCATCTCCATTGCCTGTCTCCTTCGTGCAATGTTCACAAGAGTACAAAAACATGGACATGGTCAAGGAACGTATCAGTCTGATCTGGAAGCTGATGTCCCTCAGAGGAGGCCTTCTTGGTAATCGTGAGGTAACGCACCTGCCTAGAAAGCGAAAATTGCGGGGTTCGATCTCCTCAAACTAGAACTTGAATGGTGGTTTGGGTGCTAGTCTTTCGGATGAGGCGGTAAACCGAGGTCTTGTGTGCAACACATCTTCAGCGCATGTGAAAAGAACCCACGGCAATACAAGAGTTGTCTCTGTCAGAAATTCTGTCACAGTCATTCTGATAAGGAAAACAGAAACACATACAGACAGACAAGAAAAAATGGGGTGGCGCTGCTCCTGTGGCGACGCGCTCTCCTGGGGGGGGGGGGGGGGGGGGGGGGAGGGGGTGGAAGCAGTCCAAATTTCACACGCAGACAAGTCTGCCGTAACTTAAAGTGGCACACAATCCAATCTAATCCAATACAACACAACACAACACAAAACAAAACGCAGACATCGCGATAAAGTCATATCAAATTAATTTTACTGACGCTTTTTAACCCCCAACATCCTAAATAACTTCTCCCCCCCCCACCCCCCACCCCCGGTCATTTCTTATTCCAAAAAAATCAGTCAGTCTAGAATTCAAGACGATGACTGCTGCAAAAAGATTCTGGGTGGGAAGGGTGGGGTGTGAAGGGGTGTGGGAGGGTGGAGGTTTTCAAGTTCAAATCTATAAGCTGCCATGCAAATTTATTCTTTTCGTTGAAATTCCAGGAGCACTAAGGGTTCCTGACATGCACAGGCAGCTCATATCGTAAATATTCTCCAACGCTGAATTTCTCACGGGAAATGTTCGCATGATTGCTCCAAATGCTGAACACTTCGAGTCAGACGTGAGGTAAGGCGCGGCGGTTTAGGGCAGTACAGTTTTTCTGATGATAATGTTCTCATTTTTTATTTCGTATCGTCATATGTTGTGTTGTTATTGACGTTAAAAAACAAAAATCTTA
>CM054139.1:626792-629292 GCA_028751875.1 Rapana venosa | reverse complement strand
CATACACATACTCACACACACACGGCCGCGCGCGCACACACACACACACACTCACACTCACACACTCACTCTCTCTCTCTCTCTGACACACACACACGCGCGCGCGCGCGTGCACACACACACACACACACGCGCACGCACGCACACAGAGACAGCCAGCCAGCCAGTCAGCCAGACAGAGTAGAGCAGAAAGAGAGAATGAGAGAAAGACAGACAAAGACAGAGAGACAGAGACAGACAGAACAACAGCAGAGAGAGGGAGAGAGAGAGAGAGAGGAGAGAGAGAGAGAGAGGAGAGAGAGAGAGAGGAGAGAGAGAGAGAGAGAGATAGAGAGAGAGAGGAGGGGAGAGAGAGGGAGAGAGAACATATATACACACATCTATCTATCTATCTATCTATCTATCTATCTATCTATCTATCTATCTATCTATCTATCTATCTATCTATCTATCTATCTATCTATCTATATGTTATATGTGTGTGTATAGAAAGATAGGCAGATACAGAGAGATAGAGAGAGATAAATACGCATACATACATACATACATACACACATACATACATACATAGACAGACAGAGACAGACAGAGACAGACAGAGACAGACAGAGAGACGAAGCAAAGACAGACAGAGTGAGAGACAGCCAGACAGCCAGACAGACAGCCAGACAGACTCACACACAGACACACAGATACACAGACAAACAGACAAAACGTTACATTTTTAAAAGGAGACACTGCCCCTATGAGCTTTATTTGGTCAGTGCAATTTTGGAAATTAAAAAAAAACACAACACACTACATAAACAAAAACGACTTAAAACTTTCTTGTGGAAGCAATGCAAAGAAAAGCCCACAATTGCCTGTTAGATTTCTTTCAGATGGTCAGTATTGTGCTGAAAGCTTTTGGCCATTATCTGAAAGTTATCTCCATTATCTTGCTGGGTTTTATTTTTTAAAATCCATGATACTGTTTATTTTGTCTGTATGCATGTATTCTTTCTTTTAAAAAAAATCACGTCTTTTCGTATTAAGTGATGTGTGTGTGTGTGTATGTGTGTGTCTGTGTCTGTATCTCTCTCTCTCTCTCTCTCTCTCTCTCTCTCTCTCTCTCTCTCTCTCTCTCTCTCTCCCTCTTTCTCTCGATCCCTCCCTTCCTCTCCCTCCCTCCCTCTTCCTCTCTCTCCTCTCTCTCCTCTCTCTCTCTCCCTCTTTCACTCGATCCCTCCCTCCCTCCTTCCTCCCCTCTCTCTCCCCCCTCTATCCCCCCTCTCTCTCTCCCTCAGTCCCTCTCCCTCCCTTCCTCTCTCTCTCTCCCTCTCTCTCCCTCCTCTCTCTTCCTTCCCCCCTCTCTCACTCCCTCTCTCCCTCCCTTCCTCTCTCTCTCTCTCTCTCCCCTCCCCCTTCTCTCCCCTCTCTCTCTTTGCTTTCACTGTCTTTGACACTGATGATCATTCTGCCGTCACAATACATTCAGTAAAGAAGAGACAGTCTGCAAACTGCTCTCGTGGAGGAAGGAAGGAAGGAATGAAGGAAGAAAGGAATGAATGAAGGGAAGAAAGGAATGAATGAAGGAAAGAAGGAATGAAGGAAGGAATGAAGGAAGAAGGGAAGGAAAGAAGGAAGGAAGGAAGGAAAAAAGGAATGAAGGAAGGAAAGAAGGAATGAATGAAGGAATGAATGAATGAAGGAAGGAAGGAAAGAAAAAAGGAATGAAGGAAGGAAAGAAGGAAGGAAAGAAGGAATGAATGAAGGAAAGAAGGAATAAAGGAAGGAAGGAAGGAGGGAAGGAAAGAAGGAATGAAGGACGGAAGGAATGAATGAATTAAGGAAAGAAAGGAATGAATGAATTAAGGAAGGAAGGCAGGCAGGAAAGAAGGAAGGAAAGAAGGAAGGAAGGAAGGAATGAAGGAAGGAATAAATGAATGAAGGAAGGAAGGAAAGAAGGAAGGAATGAAGGAAGGAAAGAAGGAAAGAGAGAAGGAAGGAAGGAAGGAATGAATGAATGAATGAATGAATGAATGAATGAATAAATGAATGAATGAAGGAAGGAAAGAAGGAAGGAAAGAAGGAAGGAAGGAAGGAAGGGAGGAAGGAAGGTAGGAAGGAAGGAAGGAAGGAAGGAGGGAAGGAAGAAAGGAAGAAAGGAAGGAAGGAAGGTGGGCAACGTGATCTATTTGTTGGTGAAAAAGCTTCCTTGGTGTGGATTAAGTGTGTTGTCATCAATTATAATGATGTCAAAAATAACACGGAGTATTTATCATTGACGGCAGAGGTGGTGGTGGGGTGGGGGTGGTGTGGGGTAGGTGGTGGGTGGTGTTGGTGGGTGGTGTTGGTGGGAGGGTGGTGGTGGTGGTGGTGGTGGTGGTGTGTGTGTGTGTGTGTGTGTGCAAGCGCGCATGCGTGTGTGTGTGTATGTGTGTGCAAGCGCGCGCGTGTGTGTGATCGTGTGTGGTGTGTGTGTGGTTTTATTTTATTTATTTAATTCTTTTATATCGAG
>CM054139.1:616792-621792 GCA_028751875.1 Rapana venosa | reverse complement strand
TCAAACAAAGAAGACGAGCAAAAACACAAATTAAATCCCACCAGTATGACTTAATCAAGCCTTAAACAAATTGTTTTAAAAAAAAAAAAAAAAAAATTGCAGAGAAAAAAAGTGCGTAAGTGAGGCATCATTGAAAAGATAAGTAACGAAGTAAATTATTGGACAAAATCCCAATTAGACGACTAGATTAGACAAGCAAGCAATCAAACAAAAAACCAAGAGAGAGAGAGAGAGAGAGAGAGAGAGAGAGAGAGAGAGAGAGGAGAGAGAGAGAGAGAGAGAGAGAGAGAGAGAGAGAGAGGAGAGAGAGAGAGAGAGAGAGAGAGAGAGAGAGAGAGAGAGAAGAGAGAGAGAGAGAGAGAGAGAGAGAGGACGGAGGGAGAAAGATAGAGATGGAGAGATAGAAACAGAGGGAAGATAGTGAGGACAGAGAAGAGGGAGGGGAGGGAGAGAGAGGGGGGAGGAGAGAAAGAGAAAGAGATAGAAGATGAGAGAGATAGAAACAGAGGGAAGAAGTAGAGGACAGAGAGAGAGAGAGAGAGAGAGAGAGAGAGAGAGGAGAGAGAGAGAGAGAGAGGAGAGAGAGAGAGAGGCGAGAGAGGCAGAGAGAAGCAGAGGAGAGCAGAGAGGAGAGAGAGACAGGAGTAGAGAGAAAGACGAGAGAGAAGAGAGAGGAGAGAGCAAACAAGTAGTGAGTGAGAGACAGTTGGTTCCTATGTGTTTGTGCACGCCCACAATTATGTTTGTTATATAACCTGAAGTTGTTCTGATGTGCGCTTGTGCGCCCGTGAGCACTCACAGTTTTATTATTATTATTATTATTGGTTATGGTAATACTGTAGTTGGATATTACTGATCAAGTTTGGTTTTTTGCTGCTAGATAGATGGCCTGATGAAAAAAAAAAGAAGCAAATGCATGGCTTAGTCAATGTACCATCTGGAAATAAAAACTTGACTTGACTTGACTTGACTTGACTTGACTTGACTTCACACACACACACACACACACACACACACACACACACACACACACACACACACACACACACACACACACACACACCCGTGTTTGCATGTGTACGCAAGCAGACACACATGCACGCTTCCCCACGTGCATGCATGCATGCATGCATGGCTTAATCAGATGACAAACACTTTTGATATATTTTAACAAAAACAAACAAACCCGTATACATACTGGTGTTGTGTTTAGACATCATTACCCACAGACAGGCAGATGCGTGCGTGCGTGTGTGCGCGCGTGTGTGCGCGCGCGCGTGTGTACAACATGTGTGCAAGCGCACGCGTGCTTCCTTGCGTAATTGTTTGCCATTTTCAAACAAAGAAACGGCGCCTCATCTCTTTTCACTAATCACAACTTCAGGATTTGTTTCAACTGATCTACCTTCCCCCCCCCCCCTTACATACACAAACACGCGCGCGCACGCGCGCGCACGCGCGCACACACACACACACCTTGTTGTGTATGTGTGTGTAGGGGGGGAGGAGTTGGGGGTATCTTTATTATTTTGTTTTGTCTTCTTTGGTTGTTTTGGTTTGGTTTTTCTTTGCTGCTTGTTTGTTTGTATTATGGTGGATATATTTTCAGGAGATTTTTAAAATTTATTTGAATTGTATGGTTTAACATTGTTCAGGGTTTTTTGTTTTGTTTTTAATTCCGTGTATGCATATATCATCGTCTCCTCTTGTTTGATTTGTATGGTTTATCATTGATTAGGTGTTTAGTATATGTCTGCATATATATTATCTTTTTTCTCTCTTTTTTTTTCTTTAGATAGATGGCTTGATGAAGAAAAGCAAATGCACTGCTTGTTCAATGTACCATCTGAAAATAAAAGTTTGCCTTTGCCTTTGACTTTGACTTACTGACTTTCACACACACACACTCACACACACACACACACACACACACACACACACACACACACACACACACACACACACACACACACACACACACACACACACACACACACACACACTGAAGTTACACTTATCCTGCAACAGCAGCAACAATTTTCAGAGAGACTACGGATACAGCTTCGGCCAATGGCGTTCACAAAATGAAAACGAAACCTTTTAGAATGACTCCTAACAGGTAAAACAAGACGAAAAACAAGAAAAAAGAAACTTAGGGCAAGGGACGGGATAGCCTAGTGGTTAGAGCGTTGCGCTCGTGATCTGACGGCCCGGGTTCGAGCCACCACCGAGGCACCCATTCGAGATGATTTTTCCCCCCTGGAGTTAACATCAGTGCAGACTCCACTCTCCGCCAAAAGTCCTTCGGATGAGACTATAAACCGAGGCCCCGTGTGCGAACGTACGCACACGGAACATGTTTCGTAGTTATTTTTTTAAATTTTTATTCTTTCTTATTTATTCTTTTATATTGAGGATAATGGAATAAGCCCTCATGTGCTTTTTTTACATCCAGTTCCCTTGTGTATGCGGTTTTGTAAATGTTGTCGTCTGTTTTCACCGGCACACAATGGCCTACTCTTCCGAATAGCGGAGCAGGATTTAACGCGTGCGCAAGATGTTCTGCATGCGTTCGAACACGGGGAATCGGTTTATAGTCTCATCCGAAGGATGGTGTGCTCTTAAAACGCGTTCTTCCTTTGGGAAGAGTAGGCCATTCGTGCCACTAAAAAAAAAAAGGGATGATCAATAATATGAATATTTAAAAAACAAAACAGAACAACCGCATGTATACTGGTGTCATGTGTAGACATGATTACTGAAGACAACATGCAGCTACCTTCAAGGTGGGAATACAGAAAGACAACAACAACAACAGTCGCATACGCACAAACATCACTATTGGTGAACCTTGGAGCTGTAGCTAAGAAATGGAAAAAAAAATGTAAAGAAATAAAACAACGGGAAAGAAAAAAAAATGAAAAAATATTGGAAAAAATAAGGAGATAGAGATATGCTAAGGAAAAATTTGAAATAAAAGAAAGAAGAAAAGAAGAAAAGAAAGAAAAGAAGAAAGAAAGAAAAGAAAAGAAAAAGAAAGAAAAAGGAAAGAAAGACATGAACCAATTCAGAAACACACAAAGAACTACATACATAAAGAGAGAAAGAAAGAAAAGAAAGAAAGAAAGAAAGAAAGAAAAGGAAAGAAAGACATGAACCAATTCAGAAACACAAACAAGAACTAACATACATAAAGAGAGAAAGAAAGAAAAGAAAGAAAGAAAGAAAGAAAGAAAAGGAAAGAAAGACATGAACCAATTAAGAAACACAAACAAGAACTAACATACATAAAGAGAGAAAGAAAGAAAAGAAAAAAAAAGAAAGAAATAAGAAGAAAAAGAAAGAAGAAGGAAAGAAAGACATGAACCAATTAAGAAACACAAACAAGAACTAACATACATAAAGAGAGAAAGAAAGAAAAAAAGAAAAAGAAAGAAAGAAAGAAAAGGAAAGAAAGACATGAACCAATTAAGAAACACAAACAAGAATAACATACATAAAGATAGAAAGAAAGAACAGAAAGAAAGAAGAAAGAAAGAAAAGGAAAGAGAGACATGAACCAATTAAGAAACACAAAAAGAACTATATACATAAAGAAAGAAAGAAAGAAAGAAAGAAGAAAGAAGAAAGAACAGAAAAAGAAACAAACCGAATAATACAGAAAAGAGAAAAACAAAAAGAAAAAGAAACACAAGAAGAAAGAAAGAAAAAGAAAAGAAAAAGAAAACAAAGAAAAATAGAGAAGAAAGAAGAGCAGAAAACAAGAAAAGAAAAGAAAGAAAGAGACGCAGAAAGAGACAGACGAAGAAAAGAAGAACGAAAAAAGAACAGAAACAAAAACAGAAGAGAGAAGAAAAGAAGGGAGAAGAAAAGAAAGAAGAGAAAAGAAGAAGAGAAGAGAGAGAAAGAAAGAAGAGGAGAGATAGATGAGAAGAGAAGAAGAAACAGAGAGGAGAGATAGAGAGAGAAAGACGAAGAAGCAGACAAGAAGAAGACAGAGAGAAGAAGAGACAGAGAGAAAGACAAGAAGAAGAGAAGAAGAAGAAGAAGAAGAAGAGAGAAGAGAGACAGAAGAGAGAGAGAGAGAGAGAGAGAGAGAGAGCAGAAGAGAGAGAAACAGACAGAAGACAGACAGAGAGAGAAGAGACAGAGAGAGAAAACAGACAGACAGAGAGAAGACAGAGAGAGAGAGCAGAGAGAAGACAGAGAAGAGAGAAACAAGAGAGAAGAAGAAGAAAAGAACAGAAAGAAGAAGAAGAGACACAGAAGAGAAAAGAAGACAGAGACAGAGAGAGAGAGAGAGGAGAAGAGAGAGAAAGGAAGAAGGACAAAGAAAGAAGAGGAAAGAACGAAAGAAAGAAGGAAAGAAAAAGAAAAGAAAGAAAGAAAGAAGAAGAAAGAAAGAAAAAGAAAAAAAATGAAGAAAGAAAAGAAAGAAAGAAAAAGAAAAGAAAAGAAAGTGAAAAGAAAGAAAGAAAAGAAAGAAAGAAAGAAAGAAAAGAAAGAAGACAGAAAAAGAAAAGAAACATAAAAGAAAGAAAGAAAGAAAGAAAAGAAAGAAAGAGAAGAAAGAAAAAGAAAGAAAGAGAAGAAAGAAAAAAGAAAGAAAGAGAAGAAAGAAAAAAAAAGACACACAGGCAAGACACACAAAAAAAGACAGATAGTCGAAACAGAGGAGAAAAAAACACAAACCCATGCAGACGGACAAAAAATAAATTCAATAACTCGCCTTTCCAAAAACTTCCTGTAATAATGTAATTTTAGCAAAGCGAAGGAAAAGTTTGAGTGCCAAAATGTCAACACTCAGCCATTCATATGGATACTATTCTCTTGACGATAATCTTCGCTGCTGGAAAGAGAGAGAGAGAGGGGAGAGAGAGATAGAGAGAAGAGAGAGAGGGGAGAGAGAGAGAGAGAGAGAGAGACAGACAGGGCAGACAACAGACAGACAGACAACAGACAGACATACAGAGGATGGAGAGAGGGATAGAGAGAGGGGA
>CM054139.1:576792-611792 GCA_028751875.1 Rapana venosa | reverse complement strand
TGGTCGCAGCTGCCCTTTGGGCAAGACCGGGTTAAATCTACGCTCGTGCACATAATATTTTTAGCCTTGCAGATGCTGTGTCTTTGTGGAACCAGATCAAATTATCTCGCTCTCTTCTCTTCTTGGAGATATAGTGATTCATATCTCTTAATGGAAGGACACGAGTAGAGGAAACAAACTTATAAAAAGGAAAAAAAAAAGAAAATTAGGTAAGGAAGGATGGAAGGGAAGAGAGGAAGGAAGGAAGAAAGAGAAGAAAGGAAGGAAGAACGAAAGGAAGGAAGGAAGGAAGGAAGGAAGGAGACAAAGAAAGAAAGGCTTTCTTGGATCCCACTCACACATATAACACACACATTAACATACACACACAACAAACACACACACACACTAACACTACACACACACACACACACACACACACACACACACACACACACAACACACACACACACACACACACACACACACACACACACACACACCCCACACACACACAGCTTCCTTGCTGACTGACAAAACCTGGCATTTTCCCAAAACGTTTACTCAAGTTATCAATTTTTATGCAAGACATGTCTTTTAGAGAAATCGTCATTTATTTCATTATCTGTATATGTAGATGCTGTTATTATCCTGTTCAATCATTTTCCAGACTTTTTTCTTTTGGTCTCTGTAGGGATCAGTAGTCGCCATGTGAATGTTGATCATGTAGGCCTACTTAAGCGCAATATAAGCTTCTAGCTTGTCGCTATGCTGATCGGTGGTCTAGAGGTAACGCGCCTGTCCAGAAAGCGAAAAGTCCGGGTCGGAAGTGTGCGGTGGTTCGAATCCCGTTTGGGCCCGAAACTGTTCCCCCATCCATTAGACCATGAGTGGTGGTCTGGGCGCTAGTCTTTCGGATGAGGCGATAAACCGAGGCCCCGTGTGTTACATAAAATTATTCAGTGCACTAAAGAACCCACGGCAACAAGAGAGTTGTCCCTGGCAAAAATCTTAGAAAAAAGCCACTCTGATAGGGAAACAAATACAGGTGCGGACAAAAAAAAAGGGTGGCGCTGCTCTTGTGGCGACGCGCTCTCCTCGGGGAGAGCAGCCCGAATTTCACACAGAGAAATCTCGTGACTTAAAAGTGGTAAAATGAAAATGAAAAAAAAAAAGAAAATGATTATGTTCATCATGTTATATTTATTTGTTCCATGCTTATTGAATGAACAAACCCTATTTGAATCCCCCCCCCAAAAAAAAAAAGAAAAAAGAAAAGAAAGAAAGTGTCATGCTACCAGTCACACGCATATTTACATATATTATACTCGCAGCAACCTCTAGCACACTCACGCTCTCTCTCTCCACTCAACCAAAGGCCACACAATGTTAAAATCCCCTCTCCCTCCACAAAGGGATTCATTTACAGTAATTACGTCCGATTAATTTCATAGGTAAAAAGCACCATTCAGTTCATTCAAGGATAGGTTGGGTAACTTCACCATTGTTCAATAATCCAGTCCGTAAATAGTAAAGGAATCTGTCTCAAGTTCATAACAGCCTCCCATATCCTTTTGAGGGGTGACTACATCCCACTCTTTCACAGACGAAACTGTTCGTAGTTATGCAATTCTTTCTTCATTTCTGAATGGGTCATCCTCTGCTACTGTAGACGATTCAAGATTCTCCAAGTTACTTCTGGGTGGAAGATTATTCACGGTAACTTATTCATATCAAAGTGAGGTGGCCCGTAATCCTGTGACAAGACAACAGGACTATGTAAGTAAAAGAATTGAATTAATTTTATTTATTCCATTTTGGTACTCACCCAGTATTTCCGACGAGTGTCGATTCCTTGAAGGTCACCCTGTCGTTTTGTTAGTTACAATTTCCTTCAGAATCATCTCTTCTTTCCATCCATAGATCTTCTTCTATCACTTCCTTTTAATTTATTTTTCTTTTGGTTTTCTTTAGTTTCCAGTCCAGTTATTTGAAACAAAATGCCATAGAAAACTGCTGGGCATATCCTGGAGAGAACGAAAGACCAATGAATTTGTCAAGAGCCAAATAACACGACTGGCAGGTCCACAGGAACCCCTTCTCACCATCGTCAAGAAGAAAAAGCTGACATGGTTCGGCCACGTCACCCGCCACAACACTCTGCCAAAAACAGTACTGCAGGGAACACTCGAAGGTGGCAGAAAGAGGGGAAGACAGAACAAGTCATGGATGGACAACATCAGAGAATGGGCCAGGATGAATGACTCGGCACTACTGCGCAGAGCCGAGGACCGAGATGGATGGAGGAGGCTTACCACGGCATCGTCTTTCGTGTCTCCCCCACAACTGCCAAGGTCACGGGACTGATGATGATGATGATGACTTTCTTTTTCAATCTCTTATTTCTTTCCTTAGTTTCTACCATAAGTTTAACTTTGACAAGTTCAAGTTTCAGTACAAAATAATTTAACTTATTACCTCTCCATCTCAACAGCCTAGCTGAATGGGAAAATTCAATCCTCAGATCCCAGACTTGCCCTGGCCAAAGGTAAAAGTGATGAAGGTTTTTTTAAAAAAAACTTTACAATATTAACTTTGGTGAGAACTATTTATCTCTTCTAGCCAACCACTGCCAAGTAGTGATGAGAGGATAGGGGCTATTCTATCTAGTGAGTTACAATCACATCTGCGACCCTAATTAGGGAAAAGGCTTTAACGTTCACTTAGAAAAAACATATAATTGTAGTAACAATAATAAGCTTGGCCACTTTTCGCAACAACAACAAAAAACCAAATATGCACATGACCCCCAACATCCACACATGTGCGTGATTCAATGTTTGCGCACATGACAGAAAGAAAGAAAGAAACAATGGAAAACAGAAAGAAAGAGAGAGAGAAAGAAAGAAAGACAGGCGAAAAGAACAACAGATGGGTGGTAAGGCAGTCAGGAAGTCAGGCAGCAGAAAGAGAGGAAAGAAAGAGGAAGGAAGGAAAGAAAGAAAGGGAAGGAAGGAAAGAAAATAAAAAAGGAGAAAAGGAAGGAAAGAAAGAAACAATAATTGAAGGAAGGAAAAAAAGGAAGGAAGAAGAAAGAAAGAAAGAAGGAATGAAGGACTGAATGAAGGAAAAAAGACGAGAAAGGTGAAAATAAGGATGGTAGGAATGACAGAGAGAAGAAAAGACGGATGAGAAGAAAGAAGGAAAATAATATAAACAAAGAAAGAAGGAAGATCAGGAAGAACAACAAAAAACAGTGAGATAAACACACACAGAGAAGAATAAACAGAGAGACATACATAGCCTACATATTATTATTGCAAAGAAAGATCTCTAATAAAACAATAAAAATATCACCCCGCACGCACGCAAGCACACACACATACATACGCGCGCACACAAACTCTTTAAAAAAATCTTTTCTGGTGATCTTATTTAACTCCCCCACGCCCCCTCCAGCAAAACGACACCAATAGCAATAATAAACAACAATAACATCAGGATGGAGAAGTTGCAACTGCTGACCTGAACTTGTTTTCCTCCACTATTATTTTTTGAACACACACACACACACACACACACACACACACACACACACACACACACACACACAACACACACACACACCACACACACACACACACACACACACAACACATCACTATGATAACCAGATCTTAATAACAACAACAAAAACCCAAACAAAAACGCACCAAGGAAACCTCCTTGCTTAACACCAGATGGAGTTTATAACATTAAGCTAAATACACTCTACAAAAAATATCCCAACAAAACAACAGTTACAAAATCATTCGCACTCAAAACACCCTGATATCTGTTCCCTTAAAGCTCTTGCTCATGTTACAGAAAGAAAGGAGTATACTGGTGTATGTCATCAGACAAAGATCAAATGCTCTCTCGAAATCAAGACAAAAAAGATTTCGGATAAGCTTTCAACGAAAACGCTACTGCGCAGGTGCTGTTAGGGGTGTAAACAAGCGATTTATCGTTGAGCAATTCATGATATCCAGCTTGGCATTTATCATATATGCCATTCTTTTCAAACCGAGAGAGAGAGAGAGAGAGAGAGAGAGAGAGAGAGAGAGAGAGAGAGAGAGAGAGAGAGAGAGAGAGAAGACAGGAGAGAGAGAGAGAGAGGCAGAGAAAGAGACATAGACAGAGGACAGAGACATTTCATTTTTTTCATTTTTTTCTTTTATATCGAGAATAATGGAATAAACACTTATGTGCATTTTTTTTACATCCAGGTGAGAGAAGAGAGAGAGAGAGAGAGAGAGAGAGAGAGAGAGAGAGAGAGAGAGAGAGACAGAGACAGAGAGGACAGAGAGAGAGGCAGACAGACAGACAGACGAAAAGAAAAAGAAGCAAAGAGACAGACTCAGAGAAAGAGAAAGAGAGAGAGAGAGAGAGAGAGAGAGGAAAAAAGAGGATAAATAAAGAGACAGAGGGCAGAGACAGAGAGAGACAGAGAGAAAGACAGAGAGAAGGGGAGAGAGAGAGAGAGAGAGAGAGAGAGAGAGAGAGAGGAGAGAGAGAGAGAGAGAGAGAGAGAGAGGCGGACAGACAGACAAAAAGAAAAAAAAGCAAAGAGACAGATAAAGGGAGAGAGACAGAGACAGAGAAAGAGAGATAAAGAGAGAGAGAGATTTAGAGAGAGATACAGAGAGAGATTAAGAGGGAGATACAGAGAGAGATTTAGAGAGAGATACAGAGAGACAGATACAAGAGACACAGACACACAGAGAGACAGAGACAGAGAGAAACAGAGACACAGACAAAGAGAGAGTTAGACGGACTGACAAACAAAGAAACAAAAGAGAGAGACTCAGAGGCACAGATCTAGAGACAGACAGACAGTCAGAAATACAGACACACAGACAAGACAACCAGACAGATAAACAACGAGACAGACAGGCAGACAGACAGGCAGACAACCAGACAGATAAACAACAAGACAACCAGACAGATAAACAACGAGACAGACAGACAGAAAGACAGACAGAAAGACAGAAAGATAGACACACAGACAGACAACCAGACAAATAAACAACGAGACAGACAGACAGACAACCAGACAGATAAGCAGCGAGACAGACACACACACACACAGACAGACAACCAGACAGATAAACAACGAGACAGACAGACAGACAGACAACCAGACAGATAAGCAACGAGACAGACAGACAGACAGACACACACAGACAGACAACCAGACAGATACACAACGACACAGACAAACAGACAGACAGAAAGACAGACAGGCAGACAACCAGACAGATAAACAACGAGACAGACAGACAGGCAGACAACCAGACAGATAAGCAACGAGACAGACAGACAGAAAGACAGAAACAGAGACAGACAGACAACCAGACAAATAAAAAACGAGACAGACAGACAGACAGAAAGACAACCAGACAGACAACCAGACATATAAACAACGGGATAGACAGACAGAAAGACAGACAGGCAACCAGACAGATAAACAACGAGAAAGACAAACAGAAAGACAGACGGACAGACAAGACAGACAAGACACATGTAAAAAACAACAACAACAAATATATGACTCACATGTTCCTCCACCATTCTTGGCAGCTTGCTTAGCACTGATGGTCGGTGGAATTAAACCTGAAACAGCCAAGAACACACTCTTGGAAATGAGGTATAACACAACTTTGTCCATTCTGCCGCTGAGAACTTTTGTTCTCTCTCGAAACTACTAATGGAGGGGGGGGGGGGTGGAGGGGAGGGGTTGGGGTGGGGGTAGGTGGGTAGGTGGAGGATGCTGGGAGGTGGGGGGGGGGGGGGGGGGTTAGGATATCTTGTGGTTAGAGCATCTCGCGCGCGCTCGCGATTTGACGCGCGCCCTGGGTTTTTTTGGGGGGGTGTGTTGTTGTTGTTGTTTCTTGTTGTTGGTGGTGGTGGTGTTGGTGTGTTGTGTTATTGTGGTTGTTGTGGTTGTTTTTTTTTTCTTCTTTTGTAATTCTTGTCGCGTTTGTCGTTCGTCGTCGTCGTCGTTTGTTGTTGTTGTTGTTGTTGTTTTTTCTTCTTCTCTCTTCTTCTTCCTCTTCTTCTTCCTCTTCTTTTCTTGTTCTTGTTCTTGTTCTTGTTCTTCTTCTTCTCTCTCCTCCTCCTCCTCCTCCTTCTCTCTCTCCTCCTCCTCCTTTCTTCTTGCTCTTGTTCTTGCTCTTGTTCTCCCCTCCTTCTTTTTCCTCCTTCTCCTCCTCCTCCTCCTCCTCCTCTCTCTTCTCTTCTTCTCCTCTCTCTTCTTCCTCTTCTCCTCCTCCTCCTATTCCTCCTTCTCTTTTTGTCGTCGTCGTCATCGTTGATCACTCAGACAGCAACTATTGTTGTCTGTCATACGGGCAAAAATGCGTTTGCGCTGCCGTTAAGCGCCTGACAGGTCAGGCCTAGCGCATCCGACTTCAACGTCGAAGAGAATTGTTATCTTCTAAGTCTTTCTGGGGAGAAAAAAAGGGGCAGGAGAATGGACCCAAGAAAACAGAACCTAGACAAGAAGGAGGTGGCAGGAAGAAAAGGGGATAACGGTAGAAACAGAGAGAGAGAGGGGGATAGAAAAGAGGGAATTCCTAGCACAGAATTTGGTGAGTGATTGGCCTTTGCGCCGGATGGCAGCAGGGGGTGTGTCTCTCTGTGTATTTGCATTGGTTGCATGACTGTGTAAGGTTAGGTTGAATGCATCCGCTTTGATTTGTCTTTGCAAGATATAGCGCTATATAAGTTCCATTGATGATGATGATGATGATGATGATGATGATTACGATTATTAATTTTTAGAAGGTGGGGATGCTATTTATACTGACAGGCCCCCGGCATTCCCACAGGGAAGGTCTATTATGAGCTGAAATTTTGTTCTTTCTTGAAATTAATAATGGGATGGGAGGTGGGGGGTAGGGTGGGGGGTGGGGGTGGGGTGGGGGGTGGGGTGTGTGGGCAGGATACCAAAACAGAAACGCAGAACAAGACAATGACAATGACAAATTCTTTTATTTCGAGGATAATGAATAAGCACCCATGTGCTTTTTTACATCCAGTCCCCGCCCTTAGGGATATATATATATATATATATAAAATATATATATATTAGAGAGAGAGAGAGAGAGAGAGAGAGAGAGTTGGGGTGGAATTGAATCTAAGACTTTTCGTTTGAGAGAGAGGAAGGAGAGAGGAGAGAGAGAGAGAGAGAGAGAGAGAGAGAGAGAGAGAGAGAGAGAGAGGAGAGAGAGAGAGAGAGAGAGAGAGAGAGAGAGAGAGGAGAGAGAAGGGAGAGAGAAAAAACAGAGCCAGCCAGACAGCCAGACAGACGGACAGACAGACAAACAGACAGACAGACAGAGAGTGAGGCACATGGGACTGAAACAAGAAACAGATCTACGAACTCACTCACACCAAAACCTGATTTAGCCATTTCATCAACATTGTCATCGCTTTATTTCGGTAAAAAAAACCCAACAAAACATCAAGAAACAAAAATGACACCACCAAGCCATAAAGCGACAATAAAGTAAGCTGGAATATGATCAAGGTAGGACCATAAAAATAATGGCACGCCAAACCAAAATAAAGCACCGAGCCAAAATGCCAAAATAAAGCATCATGCCAAAATGTCCCCCCAAAAAAGCGCAAATCGCCATATAAACGGATTTTGAAGGAGGCCAAACATAACACAGAATTTAAAGAAATATAAAACTACAGTGAAGAGGATTTTAGACACAAATCGAAATGTACTTTATAACCTGTAAACCAAGAAATAACATACAAGGAATTGGAATTTCGGGATAAAGTTTAAAGCACGCACAGAAAGAAGAGAGAGGGGAAGAAAGAAAAAAAGAAGACAGACACAGAAATCACACACACAAACACACACACACATACACATACACGCACGCACGCACGCGCGCACACACACACACACACACACACACACACACACACACACACACGCGCGCGCGCGCACACACACACACACACACATACATAAATACATACATACATACATACATACAAGCGCAAGCGCAGACACGCGCGAAAGGAGAACAGATAAAGAAATAATAATAATAAAAAAAGAAACACACAAAGAGAAAAAGGAAAATATAAACAGTTCGAAATGGAAGAAGAAAAACAACTAAAGTAAAGAAAAACAGAAGTGACAGTAAAATGAAAGCAGACAGACAGACAGACAGACAGAAAGAAAGAAAGAAAGAAAGAGAAAGAAAAAGAAGAAAGGAAAGAGAAAGAAAGAAAGAAAGAGAAAGAAAGAAAGAAAAAGAAAGAAAAGAAAGAAAGAAAGAAATAGAAAGAAAGAAAAAAGAGCAAGACAAAGAAAAGAAAAAAAAACAGACCTGAAAAGGCAAAAAACCCAGAAAAGATGGAAAATAAGAAATCAGACAAGAAGATGACATAGAGAAGGACAGAAAAAAAGTAGATGAAAACAGAAAAGGAACGTATAAAAGAGAAAAAGAAAGAAAGAAAGAATGACAGGCAGAAAGAAAGAAAGAAGAACAAAGAAAAAACAAAGAAAACAGACAGACAGACAGAAAGACAAAGAAGAAGAAGAAAGAAAAAAAATACTGATAAATATACAAAAGGATACTTGTAAGCAAACAAGAAAGCATGAGAGAAGCAAAGAAAACACAAAACCAAAAAGAAATTTGAAATGTTAAAACAGAAATCAGGAAATAAAAACAATGGGTAAACAAGGAAGAAGGAAAAGAAGACAGAAAGAAATAAAGGATGCAGGAAGCAAAAAAAAGGAAAGATGACAGAACAAAATAACAATGATATATGAAATTTATACAGCACTATATCTTGTACAACAAATTAAAGCGCCTGCAGTCAGCCTATTCTTACACATTCAACCAATCTCAAAGAATTTAAAAAAAATCAAATACACACACAGACACACACACACAGATACACAAACACAGAAACACACACACACACACACACACACACACACACACACACACACACACACACACCACACACGCGCGCGCGACACACTAACGCATACACATCCACTCTCTCTCACACACACAAACACACACACACACACATTCACTCTCTCTCTCTCTCTCTCTCTCACAGACACAGACACAGACACACACAGAGAAACACACACACACACACATACACGCCAATACTATCGCACACACATCCACTCTCTCTCACACACAGAACACACACACACACACACACAAACACACACATACACACACAACACATACATACACATGTAAGTAATACATTTTGGTGGGATAATGGGAATTTTGGCTGTTGAAGACAGGGGGACAGGTTATGAGAGAGAGAGAGAGAAACTCGAACTCGAACTCGAAAGATTTATTCACAAAAAAGAGCATTGGCCCATACATGAAGGGGGGTTGCCGAACTGCTTAGTATTTTAGTGAGAAAAATAAGGAAGCACAAAAAAACCTCACCGAAATGTTATTGTATAACCACAACCACCACAATAAAAATCAGTTAAGAGAGAGAGAGAGAGAGAGAGAGGAGAGAGAGAGAGAGAGAGAGAGAGAGAGAGAGGAAGGTCATTCCAGATCAGTGGACCAGAAATAAGAAAAGGAGAAAATTTTTCAAAAAAGGATAGATAGAATAAAGAAAGAAGAAGTTGAAAGGAGGAAATAGAGAAAGAAGGCAAAAGAAAAAAAAAAAAAATGAATAAAGAGGGCAAAACCTTATAAAAATACACAACGAAAAATGGTCAGAAAAGAACAAGCACCCCCAAAAAACCCCAAACCAACAACAAAATACAAAACAGACAAACAAAAATCAAAACCAAAACAAACCAGAAAGAAAACCAGAAAGGAACGAAATTGAAAGAAAGAGAAAGAACAAACAAACAAAAAATTCCACAGATAAAAAGACAGACAAAACCAAGTAATAAACAAACAAAGAAACACAGTAATAGAGAAACACATCAATACTCAAGAGAAGAGAAGAAGAAGAGAAGAGGAGAGAAGAGAAGAGAAGAGAAGAGGAGAGAAGAGGAGAGGAGAGGAGAGAAGAGAAGAGGAGAGAAGAGAAGAGGAGAGAAGAGAAGAGGAGAGAAGAGGAGAGGAAAGGAGAGGAGAGAACAGGAGAGAAGAGGATAGAAGAGGAGAGAAGAGGAGAGAAGAGGAGAGAAGAGGAGAGGAGAGAAGAGAAGAGGAGAGGAGAGAAGAGAGAGAAGAGGAGAGGAAGAAGAGAAGAGGAGAGAAAGAGAGAAGAGAAGAGGAGAGAAGAGGAGAGAAAAAAGAGAAAAGAAGAGAAGAGAAGAGGAGAGAAGAGGAGAGAAGAGAAGAGAAGAGAAGAGAAGAGAGAAGAGAAGAGGAGAGAAGAGAAGAGAAGAGAAGAGAAGAGAAGAGAAGAGGAGAGAAGAGAAGAGGAGAGAAGAGAAGAGGAGAAAAGAGAAGAGAAGAGAAGAGGAGAGAAGAGAAGAGAAGAGAAGAGAAGAGGAGAGAAAGAAGAGGAGAGAAGGGAGAGAAGAGAAGAGGAGAGAAGAGGAGAGAAGAGAAGAGGAGAGAAGAGGAGAGAAGAGGAGAGAAGAGGAGAGAGAGAAAAGAAGAGGAGAGAAGAGGAGAGAAGGGGAGAGAAGAAAAGAGAAGAGAAGAGAAGAGGAGAGAGGAGAAGAGAAGAGGAGAGAAGATGAGAGAAGAGAAGAGAAAGAGTAAGAGAAGAGAAGAGAAGAGAAGAGAAGAGAAGAGAAGAGAAGAGAAGAGAAGAGAAGAGAAGAGAAGAGAAGAGAAGAGAAGAGAAGAGAAGAGAAAAGATAGGAGAGAACGGAGAGAAGAAAAGAGAAGCGAAGAGAAGAGGAGAGGAAGGAGAGGAGAGGAGAGAAGAGAAGGAGAGAAAAGAAGAAGAGAAGAGGTGAGGAGAGAAGAGGAGAGAAGAGGAGAGGAGAGAAGAGAAGAGAAGAGAAGAGAAGAGAGAGAAGAGGAGAGAGAAGAGAAGAGAAGAGGAGAGAAGAGAAGAGAAGAGAAGAGGAGAGAAGAGAGAGAAGAGGAGAGGAGACAAGAGGAGAGAAGAGGAGAGAAGAGAAGAGAAGAGGAGAGAAGAGGAGAGAAAGAAGAGAAGAGGAGAGAAGAGAAGAGAAGAGGAGAGAAAGGAGAGAAGAGAAGAGAAGAGGAGAGAAGAGAAGAGAAGAGGAGAGAAGAGGAGAGAAGAGAAGAGAAGAGGAGAGAAGAGGAGAGGAGAGAAGAGAAGAGAAGAGAAGAGAATAGGAGAGAAGGGGAGAGAAGAAAAGAGAAGAGAAGAGAAGAGAAGAGGAGAGGAGAGGAGAGAAGAGAAGAGGAGAGAAAAGAAGAGAAGAGAGAGGTGAGGAGAGAAGAGAAGAGGAGAGAAGAGGAGAGGAGAGAAGAGAAGAGAAGAGAAAGAGAAGAGGAGAGAAGAGAAGAGAAGAGGAGAGAAGAGAAGAGAAGAGAAGAGAAGAGGAGAGAAGAGGAGAGAAGAGAAGAGAAGTGAAGAGAAGAGGAGAGAAGAGAAGAGAAGAGGAGAGGAAGAGAGGAGAAGAGGAGAGAAGAGAAGAGGAGAGAAGAGAAGAGAAAAGGAGAGAAGAGAAGAGAGGAGAGAAGGTAAGAGAGAGAGAAGGGAAGAAAGGAGAAGAGAAGAGAAGAGGAGAGAAGAGGAGGAGAAGAGAAGAGGGAGAGAAGAGGAGAGAAGAGAAGAGAGGAGAGAAGGGAAGAGAAGAGAAGAGAAGAGGAGAGAGAGAAGAGAAGAGAAGAGGAGAGAAGAGGAGAAGAGGAGAGGAGAGAAGAGGAGAGAGACAAGAGAAGAGAAGAGAAGAGAAGAGAAGAGAAGAAAAGAGAAGAGAAGAAGAAAGAAGAGAGAGAAGAGAAGAGAAGAGAAGAGAAGAGAAGAGAAGAGAAGAGGAAGAGAAGAGAAGAGAAGAGAAGAGAAGAGAAGAGAAGAGAAGAGAAGAGAAGAGAAGAGAAGAGAAGAGAAGAGAAGAGAGAAGAGGAAGAGAAGGAAGAGAAGAGAAAGAGAATGAGAAGAGGAGAGAAGAGGAGAGGATAGAATGAAGTGAAGAGAAGAAAGAGAAGAGAGAGAAGAGAAGAGGAGAAGATGAGAAAAGAGAAGAGGAAGAGAGAGAGACAATGGCAATGACAATGACAAATTCTTTTTATTTCGAGGATAATGAATGAGCAGCCATGTGGTTTTTTACATCCAGTCCCTGCCCTTAGGGATGGATATGATAATAAAATAAAATAAACCCAATACCAATACACTTACACAGTAAATGGAAAAAAAAATACCCCCCCCCCCCCCACAAAAAACCCACAAAAACCAAGAAAAGAAGAGAGAGGAGAGAGAGGAGAGAGAAGGGGAGGGGAGAGAGAGAGAGAGAGAGAGAGAGAGAGGAGAGAGAGAGAAGCGAGAGAGAGAGCGAGAAAAAGAAAGAAAGAGAGAGAGAGAGAGAGAAGAGAGAGAAGAGAGAGAGGGGCGAGAAAAAGAAAGAAAGAAGAAGAGAGAGAGAGAGAGGGGAGAGAGAGAAGAGAAGAGGGGAGAGAGAGAGAAGAAGGAGAGAGACGAGAGAGGAGAGAGAGAGAGAGAGAAAAGAGAGAGAGAGAGAGAAAACCAAACGATAACGACATTTTTTTTTCTGATTGTAATAGAATGAGCAAAAGATTTTTTTTTTAAAATCCAACCCTTTGTGTTTCTTTTCTTTAACCATCGAACAAATACCAGAGACAGACAGATAGGCAAACAGACATTCAGAGAGAGCGAGAGATGAGAGAGAGGACGAGCGAGCGAGCGAGCGAGCGAGAGAGAGAGAGAGAGAGAGAGAGAGAGAGAGAAGAGAGAGAGAGGAGAGAGAGAGAGAGAGAGGAAAAGTGAGGGAGGAGAGAGAATCTGAACTCTGAGAGATAGATAGAGATGGAGATAGATAGATAGACAGACAGATAGATAGATAGAGGAAAAGACAGATAGATAGATAGATAGATAGACAGACAGACAGATAGATAGATAGATAGATAGACAGACAGATAGATAGATAGATAGATAGATAGATAGACAGATAGATAGATAGATAGACAGAAGATAGATAGATAGATAGACAGATTGATAGATAGATAGATAGATAGATAGACAGATAGATAGATAGATAGATAGATAGATAGACAGATAGATAGATAGATAGACAGACAGACAGACAGACAGACAGATAGATAGATAGATAGACAGACAGACAGACAGATAGATAGATAGATAGATAGAGAGAGAGAGATATACATAGATAGACAGATACATAGATACATAGACAGATAGATAGAGAGCGAGAGAGCGAGGGAGAGAGCGAGCGAGCGAGAGAAAGAGAGACAGAGAGAAAGAGACAGAGACAGACAGAGACACAGAAATTCAGACCCTACGCCGGTATTTCATCTCCGTTTCACGGGCAATCGTAATCTGTACCTTTTGCCAAAATTGATATTCCTGCTTGCCCTGGATATATCAGATGAGCTTTCAGCCTTTAAACAGAATCCTCTCCATTATCACTGATCCCGCACCTGGTTTCAGATAGACAGACGGGCAGACAGACAGACAAATAGACAGACAAATCTAGACAGACACAGATAGAAACAGCTACCCATAGAGTTAGAGAGATGGGGGGAAGGGGGGGGGATGGGAAAGCGAGAAGAGAGAGAGAGAGAGAGAGACAGAAGACAGAGAGAGATTATTATTATTATTAGTAGTAGTAGTGTGTAGTATAGCAGTAGCAGTAGCCCGTAGTAGTAGTAGTAGCAGTATATTCTTTTATTTTGAGGATAAAGGGGTTTAATAAAAGAAAAAGAATGAGGAAAAAAAGAAAAAAAAACCAAAAAGTTTTTAAAAATTTAAAAGAAATCAGGAATAAAACATTTAAAAAAAGAAGAAAAGAAAAAAAAAAGGAACAGGAAGAAAAAAAGAAGAAACAAACAAAAAACAAAAATAAAAAACAAAATTTACAAAAATAAAGCGCCGCGCCCCACACAAACCATTAAAAAATTTAAAAATCAAAACCCCAGAACACACACACAGATACCCCCACACAAAAACACAACACACACACACCCCAAAAAACACCCAACACACACCCAAACCCCGCACAACAAGATCACATCCACTCTCTCTCAACACACAAAACACACAACACACATCACCCCCCCCAAGACACAGACACAACCACAACAGAGAAACCAAAAAACGACACATATGGAAAAAAACTCCTCTCACAAAGAACACAACAAACACACACAAAACCACAAAATAAACACAACAAAACACAAGTAATAAACATTTTTTTGGATAAAGGAAAACGTTGAAAAACAGTTATGAAGAGAGAGAAGAGAAAGAGGAAGAAGAGAACAAAAAAGAGAAGGGCCAACATGAGGGGGTTGCGAACGCATAGAATTTGAAAAAAAGGAAGAAAAAAACCAGAAAAGTTAGAAAAAAACCACCAAAAAAAAAAAGAAGAGAGAGAGGGAAGAAGAGAGATAGAAGAGGAGAAAAGAGAGAGAAGGCACCCAGAAGGCCAGAAAAGAGGAGAAAATAAAAAGGAAGATAGAAAAAAACGAAGAAAGGAGGAATAGAGAAAGAAGAGAAAGAAAAAAGAAAAAAATGAAAAGAGGGCAAAACCTAAAAAAAACAACGAAAAGGAAGAAAGAAAAAGAAAAAACCCAAAAAACAAAAAATACAAAAAGGAAAAAAAAAAAAAAAAAAGAAAGAAAAAAAGGGGGAGAGGAAGAAAGAAGAGGAAGAAAAAAAAAAAAAAGAAAAAAAAGAAAAAAAGAAAAAAACAAAGAAAAGAATAGGAAAGAAATGAGAGAAGGAGGAAGAGAAGAGGAAGAAGAGAAGAGAAGGGGAAAGGAGAGGAGAGGAAGAGGAAGAAGAAAAGGAGAGAAGAAAAGAGGAGGGGAAGAAGGGAGAGAAGAAAGGAGGGAAGAAGAGGAGAGAAGAGGAAAGAAGAGGAGAGAAGGGGGAGAAAAGAGAGAGAAGAGGAAGAGAAGAAAGAGAAGAGGATAGAAGAGAAGGGGAAGGGGAAGAGAAGAGGAGAAAAGGAGAAGAGAAGAGAAGAGGAAGAGAAGAGAAGAGGAGAAAAGAGGAGAGAAAAAAAGGGAAAGAAGAGAAGAGAAGAGGAGAGAAGGGAGAGAAGAGAAGAGAGAGAAAGGAGAGAGAAAGAAGAAGGAAAGAAGAAAAAAAGGGAAGAGAAGAAGAGAAGGGAAGAGAGAAAAGGAGAGAAGAAAAAGGGGAAAGAAAAGGAGGAAAAGGAAGAGAAGAGGAAGAGAAGAGAAGAGAAGAAAAGAGAAGAGGAGGGAGAAGAGAAGAAGAGAAGAGGAGAGAAGAGAAGAGAGAGAAGAGGAGAGAAGAGAAGAGGAGAGAAGAGGAGAGAAGGGAGAGAAGGGGAGGAAGAGAAAGAAGAGGAGAGAAGAGGAGAGAAGGGGAAAGGAAGAAAGAGAAGAAAAGGGGGAGGAGAGAAGGAGAAGAGAAAGAGGAGAGGAGGAAAAGAGAAGAGAAGAGAAGAGAAAAAAGAAGAGAAGAGAAGAGAGAGAAGGGGAGAGAAGAGAAAAAAGAGAGAGGAGAGAATGAGGAGAGAAGGAGAAGAGAGAAAAGGGAAAAGAGAAGAAAAAAAGAAAAAAAAGGAGAAAAGGGGAAGAGAAGAAAGAGAAGAGAAGAGGAAGGGGAAGAGGAGAGGGAGAGGGATGGGGAAGAGGAGAGAAAAAAAGAGAAGAGAAAAAAGGAAAGGAGAGAAGAGAAGGGGAAAGAGAAGAGGAGAAGAAAAGGGGAAGAGAAAGAAGAAGAGAAGAGAGAAAAGAGAAGGGAGAGAGAGAAGAGAAGAGAGAGAGAGAAGGAGAGAGAGAGGGGAGAGGAAGAGGAGAGAAAAAGAGGAAGAGAAGAGAAGAGAGAGGAAGAGAAGAGGAGAGAAGAGAAAAAGAAGAGAGGGGGAGAAAAGAGAGGAAAGGAAGAGAAGAAAAGAAAAAGGGAGAGAAGAAGAAGAGAAAGAAGAAAAAGGGGAAGAGAAAAAGGAGAGGAGAGAAGAGAAAGAGAGAGAGAAAGAAGGAAAGAAAGGAAAGAAGAGAAGGGAGAAAGAAGAGAGAGAAGAGGAAGAGAAGAGAAGAGAAGAGGAGAGAAGGAAGAGAGGAGAGAAGAAAAAGGGAAAGAAGAAAAGAGGGAGAGAGGAAGAGAAAGGAGAGAAGAGGAGAGAGAGAGAAAGAGAAGAGAGAGGAAGAGAGAAGGAGAGAAGGGAGAGAGAAAAGAGAAGAGAGTGGAAAAGAGAGAGAGAGAGAAGGAGAAAGAGAAGGAAGAGAGAGAGAACGAGAAGAGGAAGAGTAAGGAGAAGAGAGAGAAGAGTGAAGAAAAGAGAAGAGATAGAGAGAGAGAATAAGAGAGGGAAAGGGAAAGAGAAGGAAGAGAAGAGAAGAGATGAGAAGAGAAGAAGAATAGAAGACGAGAGAAGAGAAGAGAAGAAGGAAGAGAGGAAGAGAAGAGTGAAGAGGGAAGGAGAGAAGAGGAGAGGATAGAATGAAGTGAGAGATAAAAGAAGAGGAGAGAAGAAGAGGAGAAGATGGAAAAGAGAAGAGAGGAATAGAAGAGCAATGGCAATGACAAGACAAATTTTTTCGAGTATAAGAATAGACCAGGTTTTTAACCAGCCCCCTTAGGGAGAAGAATAAAAAAATAACCCAAAAAACCTACCAGTAAATGGAAAAAAAAACCCCCCCCCCCAAAAAAACAAAAAAACCCAAAAAAGAAAGTAGAGCTGGTGGAGAGCGAGAGAGGGAGAGAGAGAGAGAGAAGATGAAAACGGGGAGAGGAGAGAGAGAGACAGGATGACGGAAAAAAAAAAAGATAGAGAGAGAGATGGAAAGTGAGAAAAGAGCAAAAAAAAAAAAGAAAGAATGGAAAAAACCCCCCGAAAAAAAGAAGAGAGAGATGAGAGAGACGAAGAGAGATGAAGGAGAGAGGGGAGAGAGAGAGTTTGGAGAGAGAGGAGGAGGAAAACCCGAAAGCATTTTATTTTGGATGTAAAGATGAGCACAATTTTTTTTAAAATCCAACCCGCCTTTTCAAACATCCGAAAAAAACAAGAAGACAGAGGCAAATGACATGCAGGAGAGGGGAGAGATAGAGAGAGAGGAGAGCGGGGCCCGAGGAGGAGGAAGAAATGAGAGAAGAAAACCGTAGAGAGAGAGAGGGGAAGAGAAGAAAAATTTTAGAGAGAGAGGGGAGTGGAGCGAAGAGTGTCTGCTCTGAAATAGATAGAGAGGAGTAGATAATGGACAGCGGGACAAAGAGAAGAGAGACAGGACAGAAGAAGAAGAAGAAACAGGAATAGATAGTTAGATAGATTAGACGGGACAGATAGATAGTAGATAGAAGAGATGACGAGGATAGATAAAATGACCAGGTAGATAGCGATGATAGGACAAAATTGGATAGATAGATAGTAGTAGACGATGAAGATAGATAGATAGATAGCGACCGATAGAAAAGACAGCAGACGACAGACGACAGATAGATAGATGATAGAAGCAAAGACGTAGATAAAAGAAGAAGATAGAGAGAGAGAGTCTAAATAGAAAAGATCTAGACCTTTCCTAATAGAAGCGTCGAGGCAGGGAGAGAGCGAGCGAGCCGAGAGAAAGAGCCGGAGCCGAAAAACGAGACAGACAGAGCCCCGAAATTCAACCTCCCCCGGTATTTCACCCGTTCACGGGCAATCTTAATCTGTCCCTTTCCAAAATTTATTCCGCTTGCCCTTAGATACTTAAAAACAGATGAGCTTTTCAGCCTTTAAAACAGAACCACATCCAACAATCTCCTGCCCTCAAACGTATTCAGATGAAGAGGGCGACACAGCATAAGACAGAAATCTAGAAAGCAAAGATAGAAACGCTACCCATCGGTTAAGAGAGTGGGGGAAGGGGGGGGAGGAAGCGAGGAGAGGAGAGAGAGAGACAGAGCCAGGAGAAAATTATTATTTATTATTAGTAGTCGTAGTAGTATAGTAGTAGCATAGCAGTAGCATTTAGTAGTGTAGTGCAGTAGTATTCTTTTATTTCGAGGATAATGGAATAACACTCATGTGCTTATTCTCGTATAGTCCCCGTGTGTATTCAGTTTTGTAAATTTGGTCATCCGTTCCCACCGCCACACAATGGCCTGCTCTTCCGAAGGGGAACGAGAAGGACAGACAGAGGCAGAGACATAGAGACAGAGAGAGACAGAGAGAGACACAGAGAGAGACAGAGAGACAGACAGACAGACAGAGACACAGAGAGACAGAGAAACCCAGACCCTAGTATTTTATCTCCGTTTCACCTGCAATCGTAATCTGTACCTTTTCGCCAAAATTGATATTCCTGCTTGCCCTGGATATATCAGATGAGCTTTCAGCCTTTAAACAGAATCCTCTCCATTATCACTGATCCCGCACCTGGTTTCAGATAGACAGACGTGCAGACAGATAGACAAATCTATACAGACAGATAGACAGACGGGCAGACAGATAGACAGACGGGCAGACAGATAGACAGACGGGCCGACAGACAGATAGACAGACGGGTAGACAGACAGATAGACAGACTGGCAGACAGATATACAGATGGGCAGACAGACAGATAGACAGACGGGTAGACAGACAGATAGACAGAGGGGCGACAGACAGACAGACAAATCTAGACAGACACAGATAGAGACAGCTAACCCGTAGAGTTAGAGGAGAGAGAGAGAGAGGGAGACAGAAAGAGAGAGAGAGGGGAGGGAATGGGAAAGCGAGAGAGAGAGAGAGAGAGAGAGGGAGAGAGAGGAGGGAGAGAGAGGGAGGAGGGAGACAAGAGAGAGACGAGAAGAGAGATTGTTATTAAATTATTATTATTATTATTATTATTATTTTTATTATTCTTTTATTTTGAGGATAATGGAATAAGCACTCATGTGCTTTTTTCATACAGTCCCTGTGTGTATGCAGTTTTGTAAATTTTGTCATCCGTTCCCACAGGCACAAAATGGCCTACTCCTCCGAAAAGCGGAACGAGAGAGAGAGAGACAGAAAGAGAGAGATAGACAGAGAGACAGACAGATAGACATAAAAATTTCTAGACAGACAGACAGATGGGAAACAGCTAGATACAGAATTAGAGAGAGAGAAAAGAGAGAGAAGAGAGAGAGAGAGAGAGAGAGAGAGAGGGGATGGGAGAGAGAGAGAAAGAGAGAGAACAATGAACAATGAACAATAAAACAAATTTTATTTATAGGGGGTTATAGAATAAGCATAACAATAGCTTTTTTACATCCAGCCCTCTGAAAAAAAAATCGAAAGTAATTAATGTGCAATACATAGCATGAAAAATGATATAAAGAAGAAAAAATACATACATTGATGATGGACTTTCCATGCAAATTCATCCCAATCTAATTTCATACATGAAAAACATAATTTTTTAAGTAAAAAAGAGAGAGAGAGAAAGAGAAAAGAGAGAGGGAGAAAGAGAGAGAGAGGAAAAAAGAGAGAGAGACATAGAGGAAAGGAGAAGACAGATAGACCGACCGACAGATAGAAACAGTAGCCCCAAAAATTAGAGAGAGAGGAGGGGAGGAGGGAGGGGGAGAGAGAGGATGGCAAAAAGGGATATTTTGATTTTTATTTTCATTTTACATTTATTCTTTAAACGAAGATAATGGAATAAGCACTCATGTTGCCTTTTTCTCCATCCAGTCCCCGTGTGTATGCAGTTTTTGTAAATTTTGTCATCCGTTCCCACCGCCACACAATGGCCTGCTCTTCCGAAAAGCGGAACGAGAAAGACAGACAAGAGAGGAGAGAGAGAGAGAGAGAGAGAGAGAGAGAGGAGAGAGAGGAGAGAGAGAGGAAAAGAGAGAGAGAGAGAGAAAGAGAGAGGGGGATGGGAGAGAGAGAGGGGAAGAGAGATGAGAGAGGGGAGAGAGAGAGAGAGAGAGAGAGAGGAGAGAGAGAGAGAGAGAGGGGGGAAAAGGAGAGAGGGGAGAGGAGAGAGAGAGAGGGGAAAGCGAGCGAAGAGAAAGAGAGACAGAGAGAGAGCGAAACAAAGACAGACAGAGAGACAGAAATCCAGACCCTATGCCAGTATTTCATCTCCGTTTCACGTGCAATCGTGAGTTGCAGCTTTCGCCAAACAGTTCCGCTTGTCCTGGATATATCAGGTGAGCTTTTCGCTTTTGAACAGAATCCTTTCCATTATGACTGATTCCGCACCTGGTTTCAGATAGACAGACAGATAGACAAATCTAGACAGACAGACAGACAGACAGACAGACAGACAGACAAAAAGAAACCGCTTGCCAGATTAGGGGAGAGAGAGAGAGGAGAGAGGAGAGGAGAGAGGAGGGGGGAAAAGAGAGCGGGGGGATGGGGAAAAGAAAGAAAGAAGTGGACAGACAGGAAGAAGAGAAATTGTTTTACAAACAAAAATTCTTGTATATCGAGGAAAAGAAAAGCACTCATGTGTTGTGTTTTTTAAACATCCAATCCGGTGATGCAGTTTGTAAATTCTGTCACGTCCACAGGACACAATGGCTACTCTTTTCGGGAAAAGGGGGAAAGTATTTAAAATGCGGTAAGATGTTCTGTGCGCTCGTACACGGGCTCGGGTTATAGCCCCATCGAAGGCTTTTGGGAGATGGAGTCCACTGATGGGTTAACTCCAGGGGAAAAAAATACCCCTTGAGGGAAATCTACCCGGTGTCAGATTGCAGCCTCATGTTCTGACCACAAGGATATCCAGAGAGAGGGGAGAAGAGAGAGAGAGGGGGGGGATGGGGAAAGAGAGAGGGTGGAGAGAGATGAAGAGAGACAGAAGACAGACAGACAGAGAAAACAGACAGAGACAGACAGACAGACCTAAAACAGAGCAGAGAGACATAGAAAAAACAGACATAGGGCAGACAAAGACAGAGAGATAAAAATCAAGGCACAGACACAGAGACAAACAAACAGACAGACATGCAGATAAACGAATGTACATACAAGCATTCAAATCAAACCTGATATTGCCATTTCATCCACACGAACACATACACACACTCACTCTCTCTCTCTCACTCTCCTCTATCTCTCTCTCTCTGTCTTCCTCCTCTCAACAGACCCCCCCACACACACACCACACACTCCCCCCCCCCCTCTCTCTCTCGCCCAAAAAGTGAAAAAAAAAAGGAATGAAAAAAAAAAACAAAAAACCCAACCAAAAAAGAAAGAAAAGAAAGGAGAACAAAACAAAAAGAAAACAGCAAAAAAATTTGTATGAAAAAGAACAGAACAGAACAGAAAGAAACCCAAAAAACAGCAAAAAAAGAAAGGAAAGAAAGAAAAGAAGAAGAAGCGAAAAGCTGATAAGCAGCGCTAATGCACTATTGTATAAATGCAAGCACGACCCAAAAAATGCTCTTCCCCCAAAAAAAACACCCACACACACCAAAAACTAAAAGCTTTCTCAACATGTTATCTCCATTGCACGTGTACTACCCGCACGCTCTGTAGCTTTTTGCCAAATATCCCCCCGCCTGTCACAGATATCAGATGAAGCGGTTGGCGTTTTTTTTTTTATACAATCCTCGTCTTTTATAGCTAACAGACAAAGACCGAGAGATACAAACCCAGGCACAGACACAGAGACAGACAAACAAGCAGACAGGCAGACAGATAAACGGATGTACATACAAAAATTGTATAGCTGGGTACACTTTATGGCTAGGTTCAAACAGACAGAGACAGACAAACAAACAGACAGACATACAGATAAACGGATGTACATACAAACAGTTTTTAGCTGGGTACAATTTATGGCTAGGTTCAAACAGACAGAGACAGACAAACACAGACAGAGAAAGAGTGACAAGACAGACAGATAGACAGAGATAGACAGAAAGAGAGAAAGACAGAAAGACAGAGACAGAAAGAGAGAGAGACAGAGAGGGAGAGGGAGATATAGGACAGGCAAACAGAGACAGAGACAAAGACAGAGAGACATACATAGAGGGACAGAGAGTGACATAAAGAAGTAGAATAAGAGAGACAGAGGCAGAGACAGAAAGAGACATCTAGAAGCTGAGGCACAGACAGAGAAAAACACAGACAGACAGACAGACAGACATACAGACACACACACACTCTCTCTCAATTCTTACCTGCTGTACCAAGCAGATCAGATTCTGCCTGAGCCATCCGTTACTGTTGGACATTGTGTTAGGGTTGATAAAAAGTCCGATAACTCAGTTTTTGCAGTGTGTTAAAGTTGTTTTTTTATTCGATACTGTTATGACATTTTTCAGTTATCGTTTGCTTTTTCTTGTTAGATTTTTCCCGTCTAAAATCACTAAATGTGAATAGACGTTAAACTGAAGATATCTCAAAGAGTGAAAAAAAGGAATGAAAAATAAAAACGAAAAAAAAACAACCCCCAAAAGAAAGAAAGAAATAAAGAAAGGAGAACAAAACAAAAGGAAAGAACAAAGAAAATTTTCATGAAAAAGAACAGAACAGAAACAGAAAAGAAACCAACAAACAGCAAGAAAGCAAGAAAAGCAAAAAAAGAAAGAAAAAGAAGAAAAAAAAGCTGATAAGCACCGCTAAGCACTTTTTGTTTTAAATGAAAAAGCACGACCCAAAAAACCCTTCCCCACAAAAAAAAACACCCCACAACCAAAACTAAAAGTTTTAACTTTTTTTCCCCATTAACGTGTATACCCGAAACGCTTGTAGTTTTTTGCCAAATATACCCCGCCGTCACGATTCAGATAAAGCGGTTGGCAAAATTTTAATACAATCCTGCTTTTATAGCTAAAGCCCAAAGACCGAGAGATACAAACCCCAGGCAAACACAGAGACGACAAACAAGCAGACAGCAGAAGTAAAGGTTTCATACAAAATTGTATAGTAGGTACACTTTAGGGCTAGGTTAAACAGACAGACGGGGACGTCGTCAGTCAGACGGGACAAGATAGACAGACAGTCGTCAGACATAGTAGACGACAAAAGGGCGCGACAGCCAAAACAGAGTCAATAAAAGAAAAACAGCAGACAACAGACAGACAGACAGACGTCAGACACACAGACCAAAAGAAAGACAGAAAAACAGACAGAGGGACAGATAGACAACAAAATAACACAAAAACGCAGTCGACGAAAGGCAGACAGACAGACAGGCCACATGGACAGATAGATAGAAGCCCGGGGACAGGCAGCAGACCACATCATACAGAAGACAGACGCAACAGAGCTGGGAGGGACAGAAGACAGATTGAGTGAAAAAAAAGGGGTAGAATAAAAAAAGGAAGAGAGAATCAAAAGCCAAAACCACAGAAAAAACCACGGGCAAAGAAAGACAACACACACAGGATACAACAGACAACATGCATTAAAACACACAGACCAACCCCCAAAGAAGATAACCCCAACCACACACACACACTCACAAAAACACACAGACACAGGGCAACACAGACACAGACACACACACAGACAACACAAACACCGAACACACACAGCACAAAACACCCAAAACATACACACAAAAAAACATCCTCACAACGACACAAAACAAATAACAACCCCGAAAACCTACACTACCACGACACACAAAAACACAGACACAGACACAAGACAACAATACTGAACACAGTACAACCTCAACACATAACCGCCATCACACACAGACAAACAGCCCCCCCCCCCCCCCCCCCCCCAAATAGCCCCCCCCCCCCACACCACACACTGACCCCCCCACCCACCCACTCACGACCCACTTTTATATTAAATCTTTGCAAAGAAAAACAAGTTATAAAAAAAACGCCCCAAAAACAACAAAAATCCAAAATAATTCCCCGGCCCTAAAGTTCAAGCGGAACCCCTCACTAATGCTTTGCAAAAAAAAACACACAAATCGTTTCGTAAATGATTTTGAACAAAAAAGCAAAAGAAAAAACAAAAAACAAAAAAAGTGAAAAAAATTTGGGGTAAAAGAGAACGAGACAAAAAAAGGAATTGGCAAAAAGCCCAAAAGGGGGTACAGAACAATTAATTGAGTTAAAATTTGGGGGCACCAAAAAAAAAAGAAAGAACAAAAGAAGCGAGAGAAGGAAAAGAGAGAAAAGAAAAGGAGAGAGAGGGGGGGAGGGAAGAAGAGAGAGGGAAAAGAGAGAGAGAAGGGAAAAAGAGAAGAGAGGAGAGAGGGGAAAGAGGAAAAAAGGGGAGAGAGAGAGAGAGAGAGAGAAGAGAGGAGAGGAGAGAGAGAGAAAAAAGGAATAGAAAGGAAAAAAGAGGAAAATAGGGGAAAAAAAAGAGAAAAAAAAAAGGGAAAAAAAAAGAAAGAAAAAAAAAGAAAGAGTGAAGGAAGAAAAAAGGGAAAAGACAGAAGAAGAGAAAGAAAGGAAGGAAGGGAAGGGGGGAAAAAAAGAAAAACAGAAACATACAGAAAAAAAAAAAGAAAAAAGGAAGGAAAAAGAAGGGGAAGAAGAAGAAAGACAGGGGAAAACAGATGAAAGAAAGGAAAAAAGGGAAGAAGAAAGAAAAGAAAGAAAAAGACAGAAAGAAAGAAAGAAAGAAGAAAGAGAGAAAAAGACAGAAGAAGAGAGAAAAAAGAAAAAAGAAAAAAAGAAGAAAGAAAAAAAAGAAAGAAGAAAAACAGAAAGAAGAAAAGAAAGACAGCAGAAGAAAGAAAGAAAAAAGAAAAAACAAACAGCAAAAAAGAAAAAGAAAAAAAAAAGAAAGAAACAAAGAAAGAAAAAAAAGAAGAAAGAAAGAAAAAGAAGAAAGAAAAAAGACAGACAGAAAGAAAGAAAGAAAAGACCGATGGACAGGCAGGCAGACCAACATACAGACAGATAGACAGACAGACAGAGCTAGAGGGTTAGACAGACAGATTGAGTGACATAAAGAGTAAAATAAGAGAGACAGAGACGAGAGGCAGAGACAGAAAGAGACAACCAAGAAGCCAATCCACAGAGAAAACCACGGACAGACAGAAAGACAGTCACACACACAGGCATACACACAAGACCACACATGCAAGACACACAAAAACACAACACACAGACAGATACACACAGACACACAGACACACACACACTCACAAAAACACACAGACACAGACACACACAGACACACACAGACACACACAGAGACACACACAAACACACAGATACACACACAGACACAAACACACACATACACACACAGAAACATACACTCACACACAGACACACAAAACACACAGACACACACATACATGCACACACGGATACACACACTCAGAACACATACACAGACACACTCACACAGAGACACACACAGCCCCCCCCCCCCCCACACACGATTCACCCCCCCCCCCACACACACACACACAATGACCCACCCAACACACACTCACAGGACACACTTTTATATTAACTCTTTGCAAAGAAATACAAGTTATAAACAAACGCCAACAACAACAACAACAATCCAGAAATAATTCCACGGCCATAATATGTTCAAGCTGGGAAACCCTCACATCAATTTCTTTGCAAAAATACACACAAATCGTTTCGTAACATGATTTTTAACAAACAAAGCAAAAAAAAAACAAACAAACAACAAAAGAAGATGTAAAATCTGGGGGTAAAAGCAGAACAGAGACAAAAATGGAATTGGCTAAGAGCCAAAAGCGTACAGAACAATTTAAATTTTGGATTAAGTTGGCGAGCACCAAAAAGCAAAGAAAAGAAAAGAAAGAAACGAGAGAGAGGAGAGAGAAGAAGGGGGAGAGAGAGAGAGAGAGAGAGAGAGAGAGAGGAGAGAGAGGGGAAGGAGGGGAGAGAGAGAGAGAGAGAGAGAGAGAGAGAGAAAAGAGAGGGGAAGAGAGAGAGAGAGAGAGAGAGAAGAGAGAGAGGAGAGAAGAGAGAGAGAAGGGAAAAGGGAGATAGAAGGAAAACAAGCGATGAAAATACCCAAGATACAAAAAGAAAAATAAACGAAAAAAAAGAAAGAAAAACAAAAGAAAGAGGAAGAAGAAAGAAAGAAAGACAGACAGACAGACTGAAAGAAAGGAAGGAAGGAAGAAAGAAAGACAGACAGACAGACAGACAGACAGAAAAGGGCAGACTGAAAGAAAGGAAGAAAAAGGAATGAAGAAAGAAAGAAAGAAGAAAGACAGAAAGAAAGAAAGAAAGACAGAAAAGAAGAGAAAGAAAGACAGACGAAAGAAGAAAGAAAGAAAAAGAAAGACAGACAGACAGAAAAAAAGAAAAAGAAAGAAGAAACAGAAAAGAAAGAAAAAGAAAGAAATCAAAAACAGAAAAGAAAGAAAGAAAAAGAAAGAAATCAAGAAAGAAACAAAAAAAGAAAGAATAAACAAAAAGAAAGAAAGACAGAAGAAAAAAAAGAAAGAAAACGATGGACAGGCAGGAGACCAACATACAGACAGATAGACAGACAGACAGACTAGAGGGATAAAACAGACAAATTTATACATAAAGAGTAGAATAAGAAGACAGAGACAGAGGGAAGACAGAAAAGAGACACCAAAAAAGCAAGCCAAAGAAAAACCACGGGCAACCCGAAATAAAACCACAACACACATCACACACACTCACAAAAACACAGACACAGATACACACAGACACACAGACACACACACACTCAAAAACACACAGACACAGACACACACAACACACACAGACACACACAGAACACAAAACACACAGATACACACAGACACAAAAACACATACCAACAATACACTCACAACACAGACACACAAACACACAGACACAGAAACACACAGACACACACATACATGCACACACAGATACACACACTTAGACACATACACAGACACACTCACACACAGACACACACAGCCCCCCCCCCACCACACACACAACCCCCCCCCCACCCCCACACACACACAACAATGACCCACCCAACCACACACTCACAGGCACACTTTTATATTAACTCTTTGCAAAGAAATACAAGTTATAAAACAAACGCCAACAACAACAACAACAATCCAGAAATAATTCCACGGCCATAATATGTTCAAGCTGGACCATCACATCAATGCTTTGCAAAAATACACACAAATCGTTTCGTAACATGATTTTGAACAAACAAAGCAAAACAAACAAACAAACAAACAACAAAAGAAGATGTAAAAATCTGGTGGTAAAAGCAGAACAGAGACAAAAATGGAATTGGCTAAGAGCCAAAGAGCGTACAGAACAATTAATTTGAGATTAAGTTGGCGAGCACCAAAAAGCAAAGAAAAGGAAAGAAAGAGAGAGAGAGAGACGAGAGAGAGAGAGAGAGAGAGAGAGAGAAGGAGGAAGAGAGAGAGAGAGAGAGAAAGAGAGAGAGAGAGAGAGAGAGAGAGAGAGGAGAGAGGAGAGAGAGAAGGCAGATAGAAGAAAGGAAAGGCGATAAAGGAAAACAACATGAATAATACGAAAGATACAAAAAAAGAAAAAATAAACGAAAAAAGAAAGAAAAACAAAAGAAAGAGTGAAGAAAGAAAGAAAGAAAGACAGACAGACAGATGAAAGAAAAGGAAGGAAGGAGAAGAGAAAGAAGAAAGAGAGACAGAAAGACAGAGAGACAGACTGAAAGAAAGGAAGAAGGAATGAAGAAAGAAAGAAAGACAGAAAGAAGAAAGAAAAGAAGACAGAAAGAGAGAAAGAAAAGACAGACAGAAAGAGAAGACAGAAAGAAAAAAGAAAGACAGACAGACAGAAAGAAAGAAAGAAAGACAGACAGACAGAAAGAAAGAAAAAGAAAGAAAATCAAGGACAGAAAGAAAGAAAGAAAAAGAAAGAAATTCAAAAAGAAAACAAAGAAAAGAAAGAAAATAAAAAGACAGAAAGAAAGGAAAGGACAGAACAGAAAGAAAGAAAGAAAGAAAGACGATGACAGGCAGGACAGACAAACATACAGACAGAAGACAGACAGACAGAGTAGAGGGAAAGAAGACAGATTGAGTGACATAAGAGTAGAATAAGAGAGACAAGAGACAGAGGAAGAGACAGAAAGAGACACCATAGAAGACAAGCACAGAAAAACCACGGACAGACAGAAATACAGACACACACACAACACACACACACTCACAAAAACACAGAAACAGATACACACAACACAACACACTCACAAAAACACACAGACACAGACACAACAGAACACACAGTTCACACAAAGGACACACACAAACACAGATAACACACAGACACAAACACCAAATACTCACACAGAACATACACTCACACACTGACACACAAACACCCCAGTACACAGAAACTAAGGACACCAATACTGCACTCACGTACCCATCTTTAACACATACCAGACACTCTCCACACAGTACACACTACAGCCCCCCCCCTCACACACTCAACCCCCCCCCCCCACACACACAATTGACCCACCCAACACACACTCACAGGCACACTTTTATATTAACTCTTTGCAAAGAAATACCAGTTATAAAACAAACGCCAACAACAACAACAATCCAGAAATAATTCCACGGCCATAATATGTTCAAGCTGGAACCATCACATCAATGCTTTGCAAAAATACACACAAATCGTTTCGTAACATGGTTTTGAACAAACAAAGCAAAACAAACAAACAAACAAACAACAAAAGAAGATGTAAAAAATCTGGTGGTAAAAGCAGAACAGAGACAAAAATGGAATTGGCTAAGAGCCCAAAAAGCGTACAGAACAATTAATTTGAGATTAAGTTGGCGAGCACCAAAAAACAAGAAAAGAAAAAAAAGAAGCGAGAGAGGGAGAGAGAGAGAGAGAGAAGAGAGAGAGAGAGAGAGAGAGAGAAAGAGAGAGAGAAGAGGGGAGAGGGGAGAAAAGGGGGAAAAGAGAGAAGAAGAGAAAAGGAGAGAGAGGGGAAAGGCAGATAGAAGGAAAACAAGCATTGGGAAATACGGAGATACAAAAGAGAAAGAAAAAGAAAAAAAAAACAAAAGAATAAAAGAAAGAAAGAGTGAAGAAAGAAAAAAAAGAAAGACACGAGAGAAGAAAGGCAACAGAAGGAAACAAGCCGAAAAATACCGGAGATACAAAAGGAAAGAAAACGAAAAAACAAGAAAAAACGAAAGAAGAGGAAAGAAAGAAAGAAAGGGCAGACAGACAGACAGACAGAGAAAAGAAAGGAAGGAAGGAAGGAGGGAGGGAAGGAAGAAAGAAAGACCAGACAGAAAGAAGAAAGGAAGGAAGAAAGAAGAAAGAAAGACAGACAGACAGAATGAAAGGAAGAAAGGAAGAAAGAAAGAAAGTATGAAAGACAGACAGACAGACAGACAGAAGAAGAAAGAAAGAAAGGAAGGAAGGAAGAAAGAAAGTATGAAAGACAGACAGACAGACAGACAGAAGAAAGAAAGAAAGAAAGAAAGAAAGAAAAAGAAGAAAGAAAGAGACAAACAGAAAGAAGAAAAAGAAAGGAAGAAAGACAGGAAAGAGACAGAAGAAGAAAGAAAGAAAGAAAAGAAATTAAGAAATACAAGACATACAGACAAAACAGAAGATAAAAAAAAGGAAGAAAGAAGGAAAAGAAAAGAAAAAAAGAGAAACAAAAAAAAGAAAAACAGAAAGAAAGAAGAAACAGAAAGAGAGAAAGAAAGAAAAAAAAGAAGGCAGACAAGAAAGAAAGAAAAGAAAAACAGACAGAAAGAAAAAAGAAAGAAAAGGACAGACAGACAGAAAGAGAAGAAAGACAGAAAGAAAGAAAGAAAGGCAGACAGAAAGAAAGAAAGAAGAAACAAAAGAAAGAAACAGAAACACAGACACAGAAAGAAATAATGACAGAAGCTGAAAGAATGACAGAAAGTCTAACAAAGGGAAAAAACAAACCCACAATAAAAGGCCGCCAAATTTATTGCCATAGCATGCAACGCTCCCAAGTATTGCTCAAAGGAATACCCCCAGTCATAGAATGTTTGGGATTTTTATCTTCTCTGCGTGCACGTCTTGCTGGTTGTCATGTTGTTATGGATCTTTTTTTTCTTCTTTTCTTTGTTTTTTTGTCTTTGTTGCTTTTTCTTCTCTTCTTCTTCTTCTTCTTCTTCTTCTCATTCTTCTTCTTCTTCTTCCTCTTCTTCTTTTCTTTCTTTCTTTTCTTTCTTTCTTTCTTGTTGTTGTTGTTGTTGTTCCTCTTCTTCTTCTTCTTCTTCTTCTTCTTCTTCTTCTTCCTCTTCTTCTTCCTCCTCCTCCTCTTCTTCTTTTCTTTCTTTTTCTTCTTTTTCTTCCTCCTCCTCCTCCTCCTCCTCCTCCTCATCATCATCATCATCATCATCTTCTTCTTCTCCTCCTCCTCCTCCTTTTTGTTCTTTCTTCTTCTTCTTCTTCTTCTTTGGGGTCATAATCGAACGCTCAGATAGCAACTACTGTTTATCTGTCACATGAGCGAAAATGCGTTGCGCTGCCGTTAAGCGCCTGACAAGTCAGGCCCAGCGCAGCCGACTTCGGCGTGGGAGAGATTTGTTATCTTTTAAGTCTTTCTGGGGGAAAAAAGGCAGGAGAATGGACCAAGAAAGCATAGAAAATAGGCAAGAAGGAAGGTGACAGGAAGAAAAGGAACAAGGCAGAAACAAAGAGAGTGATAGAAAAGAGGGAATTCCTAGCACAGAATTTCCAGAAAGTGGGGATGCTATTTGTACTGACAGCCAGACCCCTGGCATACCCACTGGAGAGATAGACTTTTTGAATTTGAACAAAAAAAACACCCAATATCGTTTTGTCAAGGTTGATAGGGTCGAATACACGGATGGACAAAAGAAAACAGAGAGATTGAGAGACAGATGGACAGAAGAATAAAAACAAAACAAAACAAAACAACAAACAGAGATGCAGATAAGATAGGAAGACAAAGCAGCCAGGGAGAGAGAGAAAGAGAGGGGGAGAGAGAGAGGTAGAGAGAGAGAGAGAGGTAGAGAGAGAGACAGACAGAGAGAGACAGGTAGCCAGAGACAGAGACAGAGAGCAGGGAGAGAGAGAGAGAGAGAGAGAGAGAGAGAGAGAGAGAGAGGGAGGGAGGGAGAGAGACAGACAGACAGGTAGCCAGAGACAGAGGGCAGGGAGAGAGAGACAGAGAGAGGGGAGAGAGGGGGAGAGACAGACACAGAGAGAGACAGAGACAGACAGAGACAGACGGACAGGTAGCCAGAGACAGAGACAGAGGGCAGGGAGAGAGACAGAGAGAGAGATGGAGAGAGGCAGAGAGGTATCGGGAGAAAGACAGAGAGATAGTGAGTGAGTGAGAGAGAGAGAGAGAAACAGCGACAGAGACAGAGAGAGAGAGACTGAGAGAGAGATAGACAGCAAACCAGTCAGTCAGCCAACCAGCCAGTTAGCCAACCAGCCAGTCAGTCAACCAGCCAGTCAGCCTACCACCCAGCCAGTCAGCTAACCAGACAAAAAACCTCACAAAGACACAAAGACACAGACATATAACCAAACAGTTTATATAGATCGTCAGAAAGATGGGCAGGGGAAAAGAAATCTTCTTTTAGCAATATCATAAAAACAATCATTGTTTGATTTTTGTTACTCCCAGATAATAAAACGGACAGGCTAATTACAAAGAAGCAAGAGGCCACCCCCCCACCCCCCAAACAAACATCCCCCCCACCGCTGAGCTGATATATAATAAAGATGGCATAACAGAAACATTCTATCTATCTGTCCCGTGGTCTGACGACCGTGGGGGCACCCTCAAAGACTCAACAACCAGTTCCCTCCATTCCTCTCTCTGTTCTGCCTTTCTCAGGGTTTTGTTGAGTTCTAGGCCTGTCCATTCGCTGACGTTATCCTCCCAGCTCTTCCTTGGTCTGCCTCTTCTTCTTCCTCCTTGGACAGTGCCTTGCAAAACTGTCTTTGTAATTCCTTGGGATCTTGTGACATGCCCATACCATTTAAGTTTACGATTTTTCACGATCGTTAGAAGGTTCTCATAGGGTCCAATGGTTTGCTGGATTCTGTTATGCACGCTTTCGTTGTTATGTGGTCTTTGTAGGAGATGCCAAGGAGTCTCCGAAAGCATCTCATCTCCACTGCCTGTACTCTTCTCTCCAGATCTGCAGTCAGAGTCCATGATTCACAGGCATACAGAAATATGGATATGACAAGGGAGCGCATTAGTCTGATCTTGGAGATAAGTGAGATGTTCTTATCTCTCCAGATGGTGTTTAGTTTTGACAAAGCTGTTATTGTCTGTGCAGTCCTGCATTTCTACTTCTGGCTTGGATCCCTGGTCTGATACAATGGCTCCCAGGTACTTGAAGCTTTGAACTGTTTCCAGCTTCTGGTCATTAACCCTGATATCAGTGCTAATGCCGTTGGTGTTATTAGTCATCAGTTTGGTCTTCTCTGCACTGATTTCCATGCCGTATGTTTTGGAGGCCTTATTCAAGTGTTCTGTTAGGCTGGCAAGCTCTTTTTCTGATCCTGCTATTCCATCAATGTCATCTGCGAAGCGGAGGTTTGTGATCGTTCTGCCACCAATGCTGACTGATCCTTCATGATGTTCCAGTGCATCAGCCATGATTCTCTCAAGGAAGATGTTGAAAAGAGTGGGTGAGAGTAGACAGCCCTGCCTTACTCCAACTGTTGTTCGAAACCATTCTCCAATGTTGTTGTTGTAGTACACTGCACTGGTGGCCTCGCTGTACAGCTGTTTGATGACTCTGATCAGGTTTGCATTGATGCTGTACAAATTCATGGTTGCCCACAAAGCTGCATGCCACACCCTGTCAAATGCCTTTTAAAATCGATAAATACGTGGTAAAGGTCTTGTTGATGTTGAAGGTACCGCTCACATAGTATTCTGAGTTTGAATATCTGTTCTGTTGTGCTGCGCCCTGCTCTGAAACCTGCTTGTTCCTCAGCAATGATGGTCTCTGCTTGTGGCTTCAGTCTATTCAATATTATCTGCAGCATGACCTTGCTTGGGTGACATATGAGGCTGATTGTGCGGTAATTATGGCGTTGTTGTAGATTTCCTTTCTTGGGGAGGGTGATGATGAGTGACTGTGTCCATGGTGTTGGCCATTTTCCTGTCTGCCAGATCTTGTTGCAGATTCTTAGTAAGGGCGCTGATCATGGCTTCCCCTTTCCAGCTTGGACCAACTCAGCTGGAATGTTGTCAGCCCCTGCTGACTTCCCTTTTTCAGCGATCTGACTGCTGTTTCCACTTCTTCTCGGAGGATAGGGTGACTGTCTGTGTCTTTGCTTGGGTACATTAAGGACTTCTGGATCTCCTGCGGTTCTATAGTTATACAGGTCGGAGCAGTATTCTGTCCATCTGTTCAGAATATCCTGGTCGTCAGTGAGACACTTCCATTTTTTGTCTTGGATTGTTAAACCTTTTCTGTTTCGTGCTAGTCAGGTCTTTCACCAGCTGATATGCTTTCTTGCTATTGTTTTTCTTGATGTTCTCTTCAATGTCTTGGCACTGTTCACCGATCCATTTCTCTTTGCCTCCGTCATGGACTTCCTGATTCTTTGTTGACTGCCCTATATTGTTCTGCTCTTTCTTTGTTTCATTTTTCTTTTTCTTCAACTCTCTACGCTTGTCGCATAGTTGTAGGATGTTAGGTGTGACCCATGGTTTTTTGACTGGTCGGTGTTTCCCAAGAAGCTCGTTTGCTGTTTCAGTCACTGCTGTATTGAAACTATTCGTCAGTGTATCTATGTCTGAGTCTATCACAGTGAGTGCTGCAAATTTTTCCACCTATCCTTGCTTGAAAAATTTCTAATACTCTGGGTCCTTCAGCTTCTCGAGGTCAAATTTGATCCTGATGTTGTTCCGCTTGTGGATTTTCTTTAGACGTAGTCGGGAAAATCATCATCACAAGATCATGATCGCTCCCTATGTCTGCTCCTGGAAAACTTCGTGTCTGTGCGATGTTAACGCTAGACTGAAACCGCTTTTTCACCATGATGTAATCTATTTGGTTGTGGTGTTCTCCATTTGGGCTATGCCATGTCCATTTTCTGGATTTCTTGTGTGGGCCAAGTGTATTCACTAGCTGGAGGTGTTGTTACTGGCAAAACTCCAGGAGTCTCAAGCCTCTTTCATTTGATTGGTTATTACAATGTGGCCCACAAACGCCCTCCAGTCTTTCCATGCATCTTCTCCTACCTTGGCGTTCCAGTCACCTTGCACAACGAGGATGTCTTCTTGGGAGTTTGATTCAGAACCTCTTGTAGCTGGTCATAAAATTCTTCTACGGCTTCATCTGTGCAGTCTGATGTAGGGGCGTATGCCTGTACTACAGTTATGTTAAAGGGGGTTGCTCTCAGGCGGATGGTAATAAGTCTGCTGGACACAGGCTGACAGCTCATGACGGTGTTCACGGTGTCTTTGTGAACGAGAAACCTACGCCGTGTTCATGTTTATCCTGTTTTCCACTGTAGTATAATTTGTGGTCTTCCTGGGTCGTTGTTTCTCCCATGTTTTTCCACCTGACTTCGCAGAGCCCAAGGATGTGCCATTGATATCTGGACATCTCATGTGTCAGTTCTTCCACTTTGCCTGCAGCTCTTAGTGTCCGTACATTCCATGTGCCAATGATGGTGTTGTTTCTGGCACGAATTTTGTTGTGTTTTACATCAGTAGCATACTTTCGACCCCTGTCCTGATGAGCAACAGAAGGCGCGGTCCTTGGTAACCCCGGCGACGACCGATCCGGTATGGAGATTCTGGCTGTCTTTTTCATGGGTGTATCTTGGGCAAATCAAACCTGGCGGAGCCCATCCCTCTCCAGGTCGGATTTTTTGATTGGGTTTACTCCCCACATGTGGCAGGTGGTACTGGGTTACATGGTTACCAGTAGCAGAGGGAGTCTCTGACCTGACGCAGAACAGAAACATTGCCATGCAAAAAAGAAAATAATATATACCCAAACCCAACAAAATAGATAACATAGAATGACGCACACAGCTTCGTAACATAATCAAAGAAATGATAAAACCAAAGT
>CM054139.1:564292-574292 GCA_028751875.1 Rapana venosa | reverse complement strand
TTGAATATGCTTATCTACAAGAAATCATGTCTCGCGTCGATCTTTTTTCCAAGCAAAAGAAAACTCGCTCGATACGTCTGTGTTTGAAATAAACGAGACTCTTAATTTCTTAAATGGGTGGGACAAGCTCAGTGGTCAGAGCACTCGCTTTCCCCTAAAGCTAAGGTTAAGCAGCATTGAGCGTGGTTACCAAGTGGATGGGTGACTGTTTGGCTTCAGTACAGTTCCCCCAGTTCACCCAGCTGTAAATGGGTATCTGCCCTCTTTAGGGTCAGGGAAGGTAAAGCAGCGATGGAGAGGAGATGGGCGCCACTCACTCACTCAGTCCCATGTCCCAAAGGACGTAGGGGTGGGGGGGAGGCATGAGAGAAGACGCAACAGAGATCTTTTCCCATGCTTCACGATCCTGTGTGGCTAGTAGAAGGTGTTGCAGGGGTTGGGAGGTCCAGTCTTTAATGTTGTCAACCCATGATTTCTTTTGGCGGCCTCTTCTTCTCTTGCCTTCAACCGTTCCCTGCAAGATGGTTTTTGCTAAGGTGTTGTGTCTTGTGGTGTGACCAAACCACATCAGTTTTCTCCTCTTTATGGTGGAGAGCAGAGGTTCTTGGGGGCGCCACCGCCCTCAATATGCTGGCTTGTAGAGAAGTTGAGGTCTCTGATGTCTCGCTCTCCTACGACCGCATAGGTTATGGGACACCTTTACCTTTTTAAGCTACTAGCGATCTGACGGCCCGGGTTCGAGCCAGTACTGAGATACCCGTTCAAAAGGGATTTTTTTTCTCTCTGGAGTTAACATCAGTAATGATTCCAATCCCTTCCCTGAAAGTCTTTCGGATGAGACTTGAAGCCAAGGTTACAGAACATTCTAGCGAAAACCTGTTCCACCTTTGGAAGAGTAGGCCATTGGAACTAATGACCAAAATTTTACAAAATTGCTTGCACTCGAGAACTGGATGCTAAAAAAAGAAGAAGCAGAGAGTGTTTATGGATCCTCATCGAAAGAAGAGAAGTTAAATGAATAACTAGTTAACTAACCAACTCACTCACTAACTAACTAACGAACTAATTTACAAACTAGCTAACTAACTAACTAACTGAATAAATGAATATATGAATAAATAAACGCATAACTAAATGAAAAAAATAAATAAACAAAACAGGCAAGCAAACAAAATAAATAAGAAACATTATGTTTCTCAGAGAAAGTTCAAACACAAGCAGGACGCGATCAAGTTATAGATCGTGCAACATTAACAAGAACACACAAACGGACAAAGGTCTTAGATATAAACCCACAGCCAAACAAGAAGATGCTAAAATACGGGGTACAATAACTAGGAACGCACTCCTTAAAATCAAAACGAAAGCAGCAAAAAACATCCCTCCCTAAACTACCCTTCTATCCAGAAATATGGAGACAAGTGGTAAATGCTTTTGTATAGAGCAATCAAACTTTTTTTTTAAAAAGTCAGAAAAATACCACACGAGAAAATTTAATGACGATAACCTTTAACAAAACCGGCAACTAATCTGTCACCAAAAGACAAACAATTATTGTTCCATTTCTTAGCCAGATTATTTCTGAACAGCTGAAAACAGGGAATAACACAAGATTACTCCAAAAGAGTATGTCAAAAACAAAAAACAAGGTTCTAATATTCTTACACCTGGGTGTTTTTTCTTTGAAAAAGTTTGATGTGGCTAAAAAAAAAGTTACGTAAATCTTTTACAACGCTGTTATGTAATAAAGAAAGCCACCCATAAACTTTACGGTAGTGTTGGTTTTTGTAAGTGATATTTTAAACGAAACTCGTAAAAAAAAAGTTTTACCCAAATATTACGCTAAACATCCAAACACTTTGAAGCATGAACAACTCTTTCCTTCATCAAATAAGAAGACTCTGCATTAATGTTGTTAACATGATCAGTACTATCAGAAATAACAGGTAAACTTTGTTCCAAGAGTGTGATATGTGTAAACAGACACTTGTTGTTCTATAGTAATGTGTTCAAAGATCCGGTTACATGGTGCATATATGATTTTCAGTTATGATTTCGTTCATTGATATTGTGTGAAATCCTCCATATCCCTAAAGGGATGACAGGAAAGAAAGAATCCTTTGGATGAGACTATAAACCGAGGCCCCGTATGCGAACGCATGCAGAACATCTTGCGCACACGTTAAATCCTGTCCCGCTTTTCGAAAGAGTAGGCCACTGTGTGCCTGTGGGAACAGATGACAAAATTTACAAAACTGCATACACACGGGGACTAGATGTAAAAAAACCCCACATGAGTGCTTATTCCATTATCCTCGATAAAAAAAAAAATTTAATGTCATCTGAGCGCTTTGATTTGTTGCTTTACAAGATTCAGCGCTATATAAATTCCATACATTATTATTATTATTATTAATTGGAAATTGAAACGCTGAAAGCATCGTCAAGCTATATACAAGACTGCTTCAAAAGGACAGACAGTTTTAACTTACAAGCCATTTCTGGACGAAGTCTATTTTACAGTTTAAAAAAGGTAAAAGGCAAAGGTTCCCATAACCCACGCGGTTTCTGGAAAGCGAGATGTCAGAGACCTCAGCTTCTCTAGGGGCCAGCATATTGAGGGTAGGGCGCCCATCTCCTCTCCCTCGCTGCTTTACCTTCCCTGACCTTAAAGAGGCCAGGTGCCATTAAGGGCATCTGAAAATGAAATCTGTGTGTAGACGTTACTTAAGAGGATTACTGCCCTCGTGTGGGTACTGATGGGCCTGTCAGTACAAATAACATCTCCACCTTCTGTGAAAATTCTTTGCCAGGAAATTCCCTCTTTTCTATCCCTCTCTTTGTTTTTGCCCTGTCCCTTTTCTTTATCATGCCACCTCCTTCTTGTCTATTTTCTGCCTTCTTGGTTGATTCTCCCGCCTACTTATTTTTTTCCCCCCAAAGACTTAAAAGATAACAGTTCTCTCCCATGCTGGAGTCGGATGCGCTGGGCCTGACTTGTCAGGCGCTTAACGGCAGCGCAACACATTTTCGCTCATATGACAGACAGCAATAGTTGCTGTCTGAGCGTTCGACGAAGAAGAAGGTGATCACAGCAGCCAGCGGAAGCGTAAGCTTTATGCTTTAACAGTTAGAATCCTATTCTTGTTTATGCCTGTGTAGTCTTTAAGGCAACGTGCTAGGATTCATTTTCTAAATGGCGAGAGCTAGCAATATTTTATTTGTGAGTCTGCATCCGTTTTCATTACAGTCAGGTTGTTGTTCATAAAGCTCTGAGGCATAGAGAGAGACAGAGACACAGAGAAAGAGAGACAAAGGAAGACAGAGAGAGGCAGAGAAAGACAGAGAGAGAGAAAAAGACAGAGAGACAGAGAGAGGCAGAGAAAGACAGAGAGAGAGAGAGAGACAGAGATAGACAGATAGGCGCGCACACACATACGCACTCACAAAGAGATAGATAGGTAGATAGATAGACAGAAAGAAAGAAAGACAGACAGACAGACAGACAGACAGACAGACAGACAGACAGACAGACAGACAGACAGACAGATAGATAGATAGATAGACAGACAGAAATACAAATAGACAGATAGACATAGAGTGAGAGACAGATAGATAGATGGATAGATAGATAGATAGATAGATAGATAGATAGATAGATAGATAGATAAATAAATAGATAGATATAGACAGTGCGAGAGACAGAAACAGAGACAGACCGTCAGACAGAAACATACATACAAACAGACAAACAGACAGACAAACAGACAGACAAACAGACATCTCTCTCAATAGCGCACGCCTGTTTTGGTGGTAGTAATATGCTCCAGCCCGAATAATTGGTCCACAGCGACACTGACACAACTTCATCTTCGCATCATTTATTCATTCTCTCCTCTCTTCAAAGTTAACACCCTCTGTAACACGTCGCATCCCCACCTTCCTTCACCGTCATCTATCCCGTAGTCTTGTGGACCGTAGAGGGGCGCCACTGAAGATTTTACAACCAGCTTCCTCCACGCCCTCAGCTTTCCCTAGCAAATCGTTCCCACTCAAGGCTACCAGTCCACTCTCTGATGTTGTCTTCCTCCAATCGTTTTCTCGGTCTGCCTCTTCTTCGTCTCCCTCCTTGTACTGTTCCCTGTAGTAGGACAGTCTTGGCCAGTCCAGATGGTCACAGTGTGACGTGCCTGTACCACTTCAGTTTGAGGGTTTTTTTTCCACTGAAGTCAGGAACTCACACACCAGAACCACTACCACCACCACCACCACCTAAATGTCCTGTAATTTAAGCACACTTGACAATCAAGATCTGTTACATATCATTCTTTTCGTTTCTTCACTTATCCCAGTATCTCTAGAGGACCTCCATAATTCCCCGCGAGTTTTTTAAAAATATTTTAAAGACTCTCTGTGGCTTTTGTTGTCTTCGTCCTGTTCTGAAACCTTCCTGTTCCTCTTTGATGATCTCCTCAGCTTGTTTGACCAGCAATTATCTGATCCTGCATGTGTATAATATACATTGCGAGAATTAAGGAACTGGCAGGTCTGCACTTGAAGTTGACCTGGAACATTGTGAAAATTCCCACCCTTCATCTACCAAACGGGACGGGATAGCTCAGTGGTCAGAGCACTCTCTTTCCCCAAGCTAAGGTTAAGCAGCGTCGAGCGTGGTTACCACTTGGATAGGTGACCGTTTGCGCGCCTTGGCTTCAGTACAGTCCTCCCCTAGTTCACCCAGCTGTAAATGGGTACCTGCCCTCTTTAGGGTCAGGGGAGGGTAAAGCAGCGAGGGAGAGGAGATGGGCGCCGCCCTCAATATGCTGGCATCTAGAAAAGTTGAGGTCTCTGATGCCTCGCTCCCCTACGACCACATAGGTTATGGGAACACCTTTACCTTTTTAATCTACCAGATACTGCACAGCCGTCACCGCCGAGATTTGAACCCATGACTTCATGGATCCCAGGGATTGAAGTCAAACGAGTATAACCACTCAGCAACAGAATCCTTCAGGTCACACATAACAGCAAAATACTCCCCCCCTCCCCCAAAAAAACCCCCAACAACAACAACAAAACAAAAAACACAACAATAAACAAACAACACAAACCAACAAAACAAAACAAAACAACAACAACCCCCTCCCCCAGCCCCCCCCCCCCCCCCAACCAACCCAACAATAAAAAAGACACACATTTCCAACTTACAAATGTTTTTGGAAGATGATGTGGCGGAAAAAAAATTGGCATGTTACACCCAATCCGCCATAAGACAAGGAACATAAGGAAAATGGCTTCCACTAGCCTACACACCAAGCAACCAACCAACCAATTTCAAGGAGATGGGCAGAGCTGTTCATTTAAGCCAGAGAGATTTCAGCAGACCCTAGGGTCGTCTTCACGAGAGCAACCCAATCCCTACACAGTTGATAGGGGGGCAGGTTTGTTGCTGTCTTCAGACAGAATACTTAATGAAGGAACTTAAGGAAGGAAGGTGGCAGGATGGTCCAGACGCTCGCCTGCCAACAAGTAAACCATGAGGTTCTGGTTCGATTCCCAGCCTCGCCCTTTCTTCTCTAGTTTGACCAACAACAAAAAATCGAACTGAATGTCAAAGTCCTTCGGATGAAACTATAAACCGAGGCCCCGTGCGCGAACGCATGCAGAACATCATGCGCACACGTTAAATCCTGTTCCGCTTTTCGAAAGAGTAGGCCATTGTGTGCCGGTGGGAACAGATGACAACAATTTACAAAACCGCATACACACGGGGACTGGATGTAAAAAAAAGCACTTGAGTGCTTATTCCATCATCCTCGATATATAAAAAAAAGTCATCTGAGCGCTTTGATTTGTTGCTTTACAAGATTCAGCGCTATATAAATTCCATACATTATTATTATTATTATTATTATTATTATTCATGGAGGGACAGCCCGAAAGGTCATTGGGTTGGGTGACTCGTAGATTTAGCGAACTTTTGAAATGGATTTTCGTGGATCCAGTTTTTTTCTTTTTACCCATACCACTTTGAAGTCACTGGCAGATTTCTCTGCCTGAAATTCAGGCTGAGAGAGCGTGTCGCCACAAGAGCAGCGCCACCCAATCTTTTTTCTCCCCTTTTCCATGTCTTCATCTGTATTTTGTTTCCCTATCAGAGTAGCGTGGTTTTTTTCTACATTATTTTGCCAGGGACTTCTCTTGTTGCCGTGGGATCTTTTACGTGCGCTAAATAATTTTACACGGGACCTCGGTTTATGTTCTCATCCGAAAGACTAGCACCCAGACCACCACTCATGATGGGGGGAAAATATTTTGGGCCCAAACGAGAATCAAACCACCGCACACTTCCGACCCGGACTTTTCGCTTTCTAGGCAGGCGCGTTACCTCTAGACCACCGATCTACTTGTTGATCCTTTAGTTGTTGTTGTTGTTGGTGGTGGTGGTGGTGGTGTGTGTTCCTCAGCTGAACTTAACGCTACTAGGACTCGCCCCCAGAATTAAGTATTCTGTCTGAAGCATGTATCTTCCACCTGGAAAAGATTGTGAGATTGAAAGTACACCGCACAATGGATGAGAAGTTCAAGTAAGTGTGTGTGTGTGTGTGGGGGGGGGGGGGGGGATGTGTGTGTGTGGGGGGAGGGGGATGTGTGTGTGTGTGCGGTGTGTGTGTGTGTATGTGTGTGAATGTGTGTGTGTGTGTGTGAGTGTGTGTGCGTATGTCTGCGATGTGTGTGTGTGTATGTGTATGTGTGTGTGAGTGTGTGCGCCTATGTCTGCGGTGTGTGTGTGTGTGTTTGTGTGTGTGTGGAAGGGGATGTGTGTGTGTGCGTGTGTTGTGTGTGTGTGTGTGTGTGTGTGTGTGTGTGTGGTGTGTGTGTGTGTGTGTGTGCGTGCGTGCGTGATATGCTGTGATGTGCTGTGATATGCTCTTTTTATTTTATTATATTATTATGTTTATTTTATTTATTCTTTTATATTGAGGATAATGGAATCAGCACTCATATGCTTTTTTTACCTCCAGTCCCCGCGTGTATGCGGTTTTGTAAATGTTGTCATCTGTTCCCACCGGCACACAATGGCCTACTCTTTCGAAAAGCGGAACAGGATTTAACGTGTGCGCAAGATGTTCTGTATGCGTTCGAAGACGGGGCGTCGGTTTATAGTCTCATCCGAAGGACTTGCTCTGAGTGAGTGTGTGTGTGTGTGTGTGTGTGTGTGTGTGTGTGTGTGTGTGTGTGTGTGAGTGTGTGTGTGTGTGTGTGTGTGGTGCGTGCGTGCGTGCGTGCTACGCTGTGCTGTGCTATGCTATGCTATGCTCTGAATGTGTGTGTGTGTGTGTGTGTGTGTGTGTGTGTGTGTGTGTGTGGTGTGTGTGTGTTGTGTGTGTGTGTTGTGTGTGCTATGCTCTGTGTGGTTGTGTTGTGTTGTGTGTGTATGTGTGTTTGTGTGCGGTTGTTGATGTTGGTAATGTTGTTTTCTTCAATTTTACGTTTGTTTACTCAAAGGGATATCAGACGAATGAGTGTGTGTATGTGTGTGTGCGTGTGAGTGCATGCATGCGTGAGTGCATGCGGTTATGTGTGGTGTACAGTGCAACACAGTACAATACAACAAATTCAGTACAAGGAATTAATATAACACAATACAAATACATAACATACAAAACACGACACAAATCGACCCAAAATGACACAACATAACATAACACATCACAACCCAACACAACCCAACCCAACACAACCCAAGACTTCACCATTAAGAATCAGAGCTCAAGTCTGAATACTGATGGAAATGACTGAGTCTCACTCAGTTCCACAGCTAACAACAAGATGAACTCTCATTTCAGAATAGGTAAAGGTAAAGGTGTCCCACAACCTATGTAGTCGTAGGGGAGCGAGGCGTCAGAGACCTCAACTTCTCTAGGGGCCAGCATTTTGAGGGCGGCGCCTATCTCCTCTCCCTCGCTGCTTTACCTTCCCTGACCTTAAAGAGAGCAGGTACCCACTTACAGCTGGGTGAACTGGGGGAACTGTACTGAAGCCAAGGCGCGCAAACGGTCACCCATCCAAGTGGTAACCACGCTCGATGCTACTTAACCTTAGCCTGGGGAAAGCGAGTGCTCTGAACACTGAGCTATCCTGTCCTCGATTTCAGAATACACGTTAGCAAAAATAAACAGAACTTGCTCAGATCTTAAAAAAATGAAAATGTCAAAATATGGGACTCACAGAACTATTAGTGACAGCAATGCAAGTTTTCTGGAATGTAAAAAGAAGAATAAACAGAAAGCAAAGAGAGACAGTAATAGATCTGGAAAAAAAGAAGTAAGGTTTATGAATGAAGGAACCAAACACTCACGCACACACACACACACGCATGCATGCACGCACAACACACACACACACACACACACACACACAACCAACATGGAAAACACAACACACACAACACACGCAGCACACACAACGCCACACGCACGCACGCACACACACAACACAACAACAACGACCCACCACACTACGCATGCACAACATACACAACGAAGATGCACATTGAGATGATAAAAAGCAAATGCACTGCTTATTATTCAATGTACCATCTGAAAATAAAAGTTTGACTTTGACATTGACTTTGACACATGAACACACACGCACGCATATACACACACGAACACAAACACACACATACACACGCACACACACTCGCATGCACATACATACACACATGAAAACACGCGCGCGCGCGCACACACACACACACACACACACACACAAAACACACACAACACACACACACACACACACACACACCACACACACACACACACACACACACACACGCACGCGCGCGCGCGCGCACGAACACACACATTATTGATAAGAAACAAAACCCTCAGAATGACATAAACACTCTTGAAAATACATTGATTTTCTTACGCTCATTTGAAGTTTCTGTTTTGGGGTAGCATTTCTTTCTTTCTTTCTTTCTTTCTTTCTTTCTATCGATCTCAAATTGGTCTAATGTTTGCTTTTTCTTCTCTTTTCTTTTTTTCAATCTTTTGTAATATCCTTTTGTTACCAAATTGATTTGTGTGCATTTAATCTTCTCGTTGTTACCAAATTGATTTGTGTGCATTTAATCTTCTTTGTTTGTTCCTTTCTTTTCTTTTCTTTTCGTTTCTTTCTGTCTTTCTTTCTCTCTATCTTTCTTTCTTTCTGTCTTTCTTTCTGTCTATCTTTCTTTCTTTCTTAATCCTCTTTGTTTGTTTGTTTGTTTCTTTATTCATTCATTCTTTCTTTCTTTCTGTCTGTCTTTCTTTCTGTCGTTATTTCTTTCTTTCTTTCTTTCTGTCTTTCTTGCTTTCATTCTTTCTTTCTGTCTGTCTTTCTTTCTGTCTTTCTTTCTTTCTGTCTTTCTTCTGTCTTTCTATCTATCTTTCTTTGTTCCTTCCCCCCCCCCTCTCCTCTCTTTCTTCTTCCTCTCTTTCTTCCATTCTGTCTTGCTTTCTGTCTATTTTCTGTCAGTTATCTGTTTATTCAGTTCTCTTTGTATTCTACTTCAGTGAACGCTTAAACAGCAACTTTTGTTGTCTGCCATATGAACAAAAATGCATTGCGCTGCCGTAAAGCGCCTGACAAGTCAGGCCCAGCGCATCCGACTTTCGGCATGGGAGAGTATTTTCATCTTTCAAGCATTTCTGGAGAAAAAAACAACCCAATCAGGACAATCGACCAAGAAGGCAAAAAAAAAAAACAGACAAGAAGGAGGTGACAGGAAGAAAAAGAACGAGATAGAATCGAAGAGAGGGATAGAAAAGAGGGAATTCCTAGACCGAAATTTTCAGAACTTGGGAATACTATTTATACAGACAGGCGGTTAACAATTTGTTAAGCGATTCTCCTTTAGATCAAAAGGAATGAGGGATGGCTGTATGGATGGATGGATAGAAGATTGGAGAGATAAATAATAATTATATATTGTAGAGCAAACCTCGAG
>CM054139.1:557547-560047 GCA_028751875.1 Rapana venosa | reverse complement strand
TCTCACGTTTTCGGATCTTTTTTCTTTTGTGGTTTTGTTCGTCGTATTTTTGCGGGAGTTAGCCCCACGCGCTTTGGGGGTTTTTTTGGGGGAGTGTTTAGGGGAGGAGAACTCATATTATTGGGGTTTTTAAGTATGTGTGTGAGGTGGTACTTTCGCCTAAGCGTACCTCGCGCGTTTTTGTGTTAGTTTGACTTGGTTGGTGTGTGTGTGTGTGGTTTGTTGGGGGTTTAGTTTTTTTTGTGGTTGTCGAAAATTTTGGCGATAAGAAGGGAAGTGGAGAGATGGGTTGGGGGTTTTTTGTTTTTTGTTGTTTTTTTGTGTGGTTGTGTTTTTTTTGTTAAATTGTTAATTAGTTGGGTTTTAAAGCTACTACACTACAAAAACTACTACGACCGCTCCCCGGGGGGAGCACCCCAATTTTACGAGAGAAATTCCGTGACTTAAAGTGGTAAAAAATAAAAATAAAAAAATAAATAAACTTACTACTACTATACTACACTAACTACTACTATTATTTTAAAAAAAATAATAGTAATACATGGGAAATTTTTACGCCTTATCTTGCAAAAAACAAATAAAAACGCTTTTGTTCTCCTAGTCTTCACATTCGCCAGTTACAAAAATACAATTTTTTTCAAATTCAAAATTAAACACACACAAAACTCAAAATTAATATTTATAAATTCAAAAGAAACACACACAACGCGCGCCCCCCAAAAACACACACACACACACAACACCAACAACAAAAAAAGGGGAAAACAAATACAAAACCCCAACCCCCAAAACACCACACACACACCAACACTAAAGGTTGTACGGCAGGGTAGGGGGGAGGGGTTTTGTTAGGGGGAGAACGAAATAGATGAAACAAAAGGGGAGAACTTAGACAAACAGGTTTGTTGGGTTTGGTTTTTTTTTTCCCGTTGTTGTGATAAAATTTTTTTGAAAATGTTTTTGGGTTTTTGTGTGTTGGGGTGTGTGTGGTGTGTGTTGGTGTGTGTGTGTGTGGTGTGGTGTTGGTGTGGTGTGTGTGTGTGTGAACGAGTTTTTGGTTTTGTTATGTTTTGAGTTTTTTTGTTGTTGTTTTGTTTTACTTTTCTTTCTGTTTCTGTTTTTTTATTTTTGGTCTTCTTTCCTTGTCTTTTTTTCTTTTTTCTTTTTTCTTTTCTTCTTCTTTTTTTTCTTCTCTTTTTTTCTTTTTTTCTTTCTTTTTGCGTTCGTTTGTTCTTTCTTTCTTTCTGTTTTCTTGTCTTTCTTTTCGTCTTCACAAAATTTTTCTTCGCAATTTTCTTTGCAATTTTCCGCAATTCTCTTCTTCTTCTTTTTCTTTGCGATTTTTTTCTTCCTTCTTCTTCTTCTTCTCTTTTTTCTTTTCTTCCTTCTTCTTCTTCTTCTTCTTCTTCTTTTCTCTTCTTCTTCTCCTCCTCCTTCTTCCTCTTCTTTTTTCTTCTTCTCGTCTTCTTTTTTCTTCTTCTTCCTTTTTTTCTTCGCAATTTTCTCTTCGCAATTCTTCTTCGCACTTTTCTTCTTTCTTTTCTTTTTCTTCTTCTTCTTTTCTTTTCTTTTTCTTTGCAATTTTTCTTCGCAATTCTTCTTCATAATTTTCTTTTTGCAATTCTTCCCCATTTTCTTCGCAATTTTTTCTTCTTTACATTTTTTTTGTTTTGTTTGTTTTTTTTATTCTTCTTTCTTTTCCTCTTTCTTTGAATTACTTTTTTTTTTCAAACAGGGAATATTTTATTTGTTTGTTTGTTGTTACTTATAGTCCGGGTGGGAGGGGTGTGTGTTTGTGTGTGTGTACGTTTTTGTGATATTTGGGGTTGTATTGTAGTTAGCTGTGTTCTATTAGGGCTGTCATGTTTATTGTTTTTTTCCTCCCCACACCTCACCTCACCTATCCCCGTAGTCCCATCCACCCACTGAAGATTTTGTAACCAGCTTCCTCCACTCCTCGCGGTCCTCTGCTTTCCGTAGCAAATCGTTTCCACTCAAGGCCACCAGTCCACTCTCTGATGTTGTTTTCCTCCCATCGTTTTCTCTCTGTCTGCCTCTTCGTCTCCCTCCTTGTACTGTTCCCTGTAGTAGGCCAGTCTTGGCCAGTCCAGATGTTCTGTGTGACGTGCCCGTACCATTCTGTCATCTGTTCCCACCGGCACACAATGCCCTATTCTTACGAAAAGCGGAACAGGATTTTAACATTGCGCAATATGCTCTGCGTGCGTTCGCACACGGGGCCTCGGTTTATAGTCTCATTCGAAGGACTTTTGGAGATGTGAAGTCTGCACTGATGTTAACTCCAGGGGAAAATATCCCCTTGAACGGGAATCGAACCCGGGTTGTCAGATTGCGAGCGTAATGTTCTAACCACTAGGCTATCCCGTCCCCCCTCTTTCCCTCTGTGTGTGTGTGTGTGCGTGTGCGTGCGTGCGTGTGTGCGTGTGCGTGCGTGCGTGCGTGCGCGCGCGCGCGCTACGCTTACGTTTCCTTCTATCAT
>CM054139.1:533415-539547 GCA_028751875.1 Rapana venosa | reverse complement strand
AAAAAACAACCCAATGGACAATCGACAAGAGGCAAAAAAAAAACGCAGAAGGAGGTGACAGGAAGAAAAAGAACGAGATAGAATCGAAGAGAGGGATAGAAAAGAGGGAATTCTTGGACCAAAATTTTCAGAACTTGGGAATACTATTTATACAGACAGGCGGTTAACAATTTGTTAAGCGATTCTCCTTAAGATCAAAAGGAATGAGGGATGGCTGTATGGATGGATGGATAGAAGATTGGAGAGATAAATAATAATTATATATTGTAGAGCAAACCTCGAGCTGACATCGGAAGAAAACAGATTAACATCATCTATAATCATAAAAAAACACGTCAAGAGTAATAGATCTGTTTAATAGATAAAAGACGCAAGCAAAATCTTGATTTCATATCACTGCTCCACAACACACACACACACACACGCGCGCGCGCGCAAGCACGCACACCACACACACGCGCCACGCCACACACACACACGTACACGACGCTACACAAGCACACACACACACACACACCACACGGACACACACAAGCACACAAAACACACACACACACACACGCGCGCCGCGGCGACACACACACACACACACACACACACACGTACAGACACACACACACACACACACACACACACTCACAAGAACAGAGACAGACACAGAGGGAGGGAGGAGGGAGGGGGGAGAGAGAGAGGAGAGAGAGAGAGAGAGAGAGGAGATGGGAGCAGAGAGAGCAGAGAGAGAGAGAGGATGAGAGAGAGAGTAGAACGAGAGAAGAGAGAGAAGAGAGAGAAGAGAGAAGAGAGAGGTGAAAGACAGACAGGCAGACAGAGACAGAGACAGACAGACAGATAACCGACACAGAGACAAAGACCAACAGACAGAGACAGAGAATGCAAGAGATAGAGAGAGGAGAAATGCGCTGTGCATGTACACACCATAGAACAGAGACAGACAGAAGAGAGGGAGGGAGAGAGAAGAGAGAGAAGAGAGAGAGAGAGGAGGGTAGAGAAGAAGAGAGAGAGAGAGACAGACAGACAGACAGACAGACAGACGAGACAGAGACAGGCCAGAAAAAAACAGACACAAAAAACCGAAAAAGAAAAGGAATAAAACAGGGGAAAAAGAGGGGAAAAAGGGAAAAAAGAAAAAGAAAAGAAAAAGGGCCCAAAAGGGGACAAAAAAAACCAAAAAAAAGAAAAACCGGGGGGCCCGAAAGGGGGAAGAAGGGAAAGAAAGGGAGGCGGCGAATGTATGTTTTTTTTTAGTTGTGGCGCGGCAGGAGAGGCCAAAACCCTGTTTGTTTTTTTTGCTTTTTTTTGTTTTTTTTTTGTTTGTTTTTTTTTCGTGGGAAAAATTTATTTTTTTCTCTGTCGTCTATTTGGTTTTTTTTCTTTTTTTTTCCCTTTTTAATGAAAATTTTTTTTTTTTTAAAAAAGGTGAAAAATTTATGTTGTTTTGTTTTGGGTTTTTCCTTTCCAATTTTTTCCCCCAAATGCCAAGTTTTTTAACGTTTAAAAAAAAAGGTTATAATTAGTAGATTTTTTTGATAAAAAATTTTTTGTAAAGAAAAAAAAAGAGAAAAGTTTACGAGATAAAGATAACGAATACAAGATTCGAAAAAATGATCACAAATTTCAAAAAAACAGATAAATAGAGATACAAGATACTGAAAAAAGGATACAAGATAATTAAAAGTTTTTGGGTTTTAAAAAGAATAAAGTTTAGGAAAAGATCAAGATACACGAGATACAAATACAACAGATACAAATGCAAGATAAAAGATACATGAGAAAGAGATACAAGATAAAAGAGATAAAAGATAGACGAGATAAGATACACGAGATCAAGATAAAAACAGTACAAGAGCAAGATACAAAAAAATTTTCGAGAAAGGAACAAAAAAAAATACAAGAAACTTTTTTAAAAAAGAATAAAATTCAAAATAAAAAGGGCAAGATTTAAAAAACAGCAGAGATCAAAAAAAAAGGTTTTGGAGGGGTAATATTCCCCCGTAAGATTTTAATGTTAAGGGTTAAAAATACTATTTTTTTTTTAGAAGAAAGAAAGGGGAGAAAAAATAAAATAATTTTGGGGAGAGGGGGGGAAAGAGAGAGAGAGAGAGGAGAAGAGAGAGAGAGGGAGGAAGAGAGAGAGAGGGGGTTGAGAGAGGGGAAATTTGGCTGAAGCGGGTTTTCCCTTTCCCCAAAGTGGGGAAGGGAAAATTAAACAAAACAAAAAAAAAAAAAACAAAAAAGGATACAAGATGAACCATTATTGCCCTTTTTCTGAAAAACATCTAGCCATCTAGCCATTAAAAACGTTTTTTTCCCCAAAACATAGTACACACACAGAAAACCAAAATAGTTAAAAAATTTGTATATCCTTAAATTTTGTTAAATGATAAAAATTTGAATGTCATCACTGTGTGTGGGGGGTGGGTTTGTGGGGGTGTGTTGTGTGTGGTGTGTGTGTGTGTGGTTGTGGTGTGTGTGTGTGTGGCAACCATAACACGCAGTGCATCGATGCTATAATTCATTATTTTGGGCTTAAATACGTGTAAAAATTTGGGGGGGGTTTAAAACGCTTTGACTTGGCTTTATTCAGCACCATGTTAAATTGCATGGCAAGTATTTTTTTTCTTGTTTTTTTGTTTTGTTTTTCCCCCCCCCCCCCCCCCCCCTCCTTCTTCCCTCCCCCCCCCTTTCCCCTTTTTCTTCTTTTTTCCCTTCTTATCATCAATCATCATCATCATCATCTTTATTATCATTTTATTATTTTCATTATTATTAACATAAACTCAAAACAAGGTAAAAGCAGATACAAGATACAACCATTTTGTCCATTTGCAGGGAATAACCCTCTCCTCTAGCCATTATACAACGATGTTCATCCCCCAAAAAAGGGACACAAAAAAAACCCAAATACTTTGAAAATTATTTCCTTAAATGTTGCTTTTTAAAATGAAAAACTCTCAAAATGAAAATCCAAAAAGCTTTTTTTCTCTGCTTTTTTTCCCCAAAATTTTAATTTAGGAATAGCCATTTCTTATTTAAAAAAAACTTTTTTTTTTTTTTTTTATTGGGGATGTCTATGGTTTTTAAACTTTTTTTTAAGGTTTTGTTTTATAGCAACGCCTTACTCAAAATTTTTTTTTTCAAAACAAAAAAAAATTTTTATGGGCCGGATGTTTTTGAGTTTGGGAAAGTGTTTTTTTTAGGTTTTTTTAAGGTTTCGTGTTGTCTTTGTCGCTTTCTAGAAAATTTTGGGGGGGTTTTTGGTCAAGAATTATTTTTTTGGTTTGGGGGTTATTTTGGGTGGGTTTTGGTTTTGGTTTTTGGGGTTTTTTGTTTTTTTTTGGGGGCCCTTTTTTTTTTTTTTCCTTTTCTATTTTTAAAATTTTCTTTTTTTCCGTTTATTTTTTTCTTTCTTCTTCCCTTTTGGTTCTCCCCTTCTTTCCCCATCCATTCCTAAATTCTTTCCAAAATTCCCCTTTTTCTCCCCCTCTTTCGTTTCCCCTTTTCGTTTTCTTCCTGCCACCTCTTTTTTGTTGTTTTCTCCCCTTTTTGGTCCTTTTCTCCTCCTTTTTTTTTGGAAGAACGACTCCAAAAGTAGCAATTCTCTCCCAAGCCGAAGGGATCGCGGGCCCCGACTTGCCAGCGTTAACGGGGCCCGCGACAATTTTTACCTTTGACAGACAGCATTTTGGCCCCCGAGCGTTCGACGACGACAAAAAGAAACGGTTTTCCAAATGCATTTTTCCCAGTCTTTTTATTTAAACGTTTACTGTGCGAAATCAAAAGACCCTTTTTCTGTTCTTAGTTTTAAAAAAACCAATATTTCTTTAATATTTTTTGTTTTGAGGGCCCCGGGATGACATGGTCAGAGCAATCGCTTTCCCCCCCCCAAAGGGTTTAAGCAGCCGAGCGGGGTTTACCACTTGGATGGGTACCGTTTGCGCGCCTTGGTTTTCATACAATCCCCGTCAGTTTCCAGCGTAAATGGGGTACCTCCCTCATTAGGGCCAATTTGAAAAGGAAAATGATGTGAATGTCAAAGTCCTTCAAAGGGAGGCTAAAAAATGAGGCCCTAGTGCAAATGCCGGGACATCTTAATAATTAATAAAAATAATAATAATAATAATAAAAATGATGATGATAATAATAATATATGGAATTTAATTGGCTAATTTGTAAAAAAAAATCGAAGCTTTTTGCTCAAATAAATTTACCGCATGAACTCTCCTTTAACATAATGAACAAAATTTCAAACCCATGCGCGGCAGCACCCACCACACAACACAAAAAACACACACACACACACACCACCACAAAACACTTTCGCGAACACACTTAGGAAGAAGATGCTTTTTAAAAATTAGGTACAATATGAGGGAAAAATTCGGGTAGGAAAAATTGTGTTTTGAGGCTGGATTTGAAGGTTAAAGTAAAGGGTTTTTTGGCAAAGTGAAAGAGGGAGGTCATTCCGGGGGGATGGACAGAAACAGAGAAAGAGCGACGGCCAACAGTGGTTTGTTTGATGGGTGTTCGAAGAAAAAAGTATTGCGGCTGAACGAAGGGAATCGGATGGATGCAGGGGAAGACAGTTACAGAGATAAGAGGGTGCAATTTTGGGGGGGGGGGGGGGGTTTTTAAAAGAGGTATTGATCTTTACTCCGGTCTTTGTGAGACGGAAACCCGTGAAGAGATCGCAGAAAGGAGTGATGTGTTCGATTTTTTTTTTCTTAAGGGCCAGTCGGTGCAGAGTTTTTTTATGCTTGAAGAGAGTGGATAGATGATGCGGAGGCCAACCAAAAAAAAGGGAAATTTCATAGTTTTAAAAGTGGGAAAAAAAAGAAGAGTGACAAGTTGGAAGTTGCATCAGTGGACCCCAAAATTGCGATTCGCGCTTATGCGCGTAATTGATAGTAGCAAGACTGGGGGTCTGGGGGATGAATTTTTCTTTGAGAGTGTGTTGCAAGAACTACTCCTAAATCCACAGAGTTGGACCCAAAAAAATGACGCACTGCCGAATTCTATTGATGTTGTTGTGATGGAGGAAAGTCTATGTTGGGTCCCTTTTTAGCAGCTTCGATTTTATCGGCATTAAGTTTTAATTGTTCTGATCACCGTTTTGATGTCTTTTAAGGGCGAGGAATATTTTGTCGGAGGGAAGGCAAGTTTTCAACAGTATCCTGACTGAAACTGGTTTACGCAAAAAGATGATCAATATGGTGGGGTTTTTATTTTTATGTGAAAGTGGAAAACGGTCTGTGACGTATGAAGAAACAGGTAGGGCTGTGCCATTAATACCAAAAAGTATTTTTGGGAGGCGAAAGGAAAAAAGAATTGAGTGATCTTGGTTCAAAGGCTGCAGTAATCAAGAAAGAGAGGAGGGGGGGATTTTTTTGCATCAAAAAGGGAAAAAAGTGTATCTTAATGTGGGGCTAGGGTGGTTCGGTGCTGTGGGTTGGGGGGAGGCGGATTGAAAAGGGGGGAAGGGATCTTGGGTAAGGTGACTGTTGACGTTTGAAAAAAAAAACTTGCCCCCACATTTTAAAAAACCCCTCCACCTTTTTGGAAAAGGGAGGCCTTTTCTGCGAAGAAATAGATTCTTTTTAAAAAATCAGCCCACATGTGTCCTTTAAAAGCTCATTCCCCAAGTCGGAATGCGGTACCTAAAGTAAAAGGGGTTGGGGGGGGGGGGGGGGGGGGGGGGGGACAGTCGCCTACGCAAAAAAAAAAAAAAACCCCCATTGCTGAACCCGGGGCTCTAGCCCAAAGAACGGGAAAAATGATTATGCACGTTAAAGATCCCGTATTTTTTATCGCGTTTGGTGGGTTACGGAAAAAACGAACCCCACCCACTAATTATGTCACCAAATTTTGGAATGCGGTTTACTTCTTGGTGAACAAAAACACGGGGGGCATACCAAAATCTCAACCCCTCGGTGAACCTCGGAGTTTTAGCTAATATAATGATATATTTGTCCGCGGTTCGAGATGACCCCAAAACAGCAGAGGGGGCAGCTGCTGTTTCGGAAATTGGGCAGCAAAATTTTATTATAGTGGAGATGCCTTTCCCCCCAGCACCCCCCCCTCTCCGGCCATGGGCATAAGGGCAGCCCCGGTTTG
>CM054139.1:515915-518415 GCA_028751875.1 Rapana venosa | reverse complement strand
GAGAGAGAGGGAGAGAGAGAGAAGAGAATGGAGGTTGCGGCTGAGGGGGGAAAAAAACAACAACACACCCGATAAAAGGAAGCTGGCTTGCATGCTATGCCGCGTCCATTCATCTCTCTCTCTCTCTCTCTCTCTCTCTTCTTCTCTCTCTCTCTCTCTCTCTCTCCTCTCTCTCTCCTCTCTCTCTGTCTGTGTGTATGTGTGTCTGTCTGTGTATCTCTCTCTGTGTTCTCTGTCTGTCTCTGTCTGCTTCTGTCCCCTTTTTCCTCTCTCTCTCTCTCTCTTCTCTCTTCTCTCTCTTCCTCTCTCATCTCTTCTCTCCTCTCTCTTCTCTCTCTCTCCCTTGTTATTGTGTGTGTGGTCTCTCCCTCTCTGTCTCTCTTTACCTCTCTTTACCTCTCTCCAACTCTCTCTGTCTCACTCTGTCTCTCTCTCTGTGTGTCTCTCTTTTCGCTCTCTGTGTCTCTCTCTCTCTCTGTCTCTCTTTCGCTCTCTGTGTCTCTCTCTCTCTGTCTCTCTTTCGCTCTCTGTGTCTCTCTCTCCTCTCTCTGTGTCTCTCTTTCGCTCTCTGTGTTCTCTCTCTCTCTGTGTCTCTGTCTGTCCCTGTCTGTCTCTGTCTGTCTGTTTTCCCCCCCCCCCTTTCTCTCTCTCTCTCCCCCTCCCCTCTTCCCCCTATTCTTTTTCTCTCCCCCTCTCTCTTTTTCCCCCTCTCTCTCCCCTCCCCCCCCCTGGTGTTTTGTGTGTGTTGTGGGTTTTGGGGGTGTGTCTGTGTGTTTGCGTGTCCCCTTTTGTGTCTCTTTTTACCTCTCTTTCTCTCTTCCCCGACATCTCCCTCTCTCTCTCTCTCTCGCTCTGTTTTCCCCCCCTTTTTGAATTTCTCTCCTCTGTCTCGCCTTTTCCCCTGTCTATCTGTCTGTCTCGGGTCCTGCCCCTCTCTGTCTTTTTCGCTCTTGTGTGCTCTCTTGTGTCTCTGTTGTCTGTCCCCATCCCCCCCCCTCTCCTCTCTGGGGGCGATGAAAAAAAAGTATGGACTGCTTTTTCTATTACCCGTGAAAAAAAGGATAATGGGAAAAGGGAAAGAATGAATGAAAATTTAATTCATTTCATTTTATTCTCTCTCTCTCCCCCCCGCTCTCTCTCTTTCTCCCTCTCTCCTCTCTCTACTCTCCCCTCTCTCTCCCCCTCCCCTCTCTCTCTCCCCTCTCTCCCCCTACCTCTCCCCTTTTTTTCTCCCCCGAAAAACCCCCTCCTTCCCTCTCTCTCTCCCCAATTCCCCTCTCCATCTCCACAAAAACCCCCCCCCCTCCCCTCCCCCCGTCCTTCTTTTCACCCTCTCTCTCCCTATCCCCTCTCTCTCTCTCTCTCTTCCTCTTCTCTCTCTCCCCCCCTTTTCTCCCTCCCCCCTCTCTCTATCTCTCTGTTTTGGGCCCCCCCCCCCAACCAAAACAGGACCTTGTCGTACAAAAAAATTTGGGGCGCTAGCTTAGCCGTTACAACAAGCAGCCCGCGCAGCAGCGCAACAGAAAAAAGCAGCACAGCCCGCAGCAGCAGCAACACAGCAGCAGCAAGCAGCAGCCAAATACAGCAAAGCTCGGAGGGCTCTCAGCCCGTAAGGAAAGTGTTCGCACCAAAACCCACCACACACCCCACACACACACCCACCCCACACCACCACACACCACACACACACAAACACACACCCCAAAAAACACAAACGCACGCACACAAACAAAAACGCACGCACACACCCCCACACGCACGCAAACCCCAACACCCCCACACGCACGCACCCCCACGCAAAACACAAAACGCACAAACCAAAGCACGCACGCGCGCGCACCACACACCAAAACCCGCACCAAAACACACACACACACACAACAGCACACACACAGCACCCCCCACCCCACACACACACGCACGCATGCACGCCCCAATCCACTAATATCACTTTAAAATGAACAACCCTTAAAAACGAAGACATTTCATACACACACATACCACTTACACACACACACTTTACACACACACACACACACACCCCACCCCAACACACACACCCCACACACACAACACCACACCCCGAACACACACACACACACCCACACTCAACCACACACACACACAACACAGCACACACACAGCACACACACAGCACACACACACACAGAAACACACACACACACACACACATACACACACGCACGACGCACGCACGCACATTCCTCTAATATCACTTTAGTGAACAGACGTTAAATCGAAGACATAATACAAAACACACACACATACACACTTACACACCACACACGCACGCACGAAACGCACGCGCAAACACACAACACACACACACCCACACACACACACACACACACAATCGTCTAATATCACTTTAAGTGAACAGCGTTAAATCGAAGACATACATACACACACACACACACCCCAACACACCACACACACACCACACACACACACACACACACACCACCACACACAACACCCA
>CM054139.1:508415-510915 GCA_028751875.1 Rapana venosa | reverse complement strand
ATATTGAGAAAGAGGGGAGAGGGGGGGGGGAGAGGGGGGGGAGGAGGGAAAGGGGGGAGGGGGGGAAAGGGAGGAAAATAGGGAAAGAGGAGAGGGGGGCGGGGGGGGAGGAAGAGAGGGGGGATGGGGGGAGGGAGGGGCATAGAGAAAAGAGGGGGAAGGGGGGAAAAAAGAGGGGGGAGAGGGGGGTTTTTGAAAGGAAAAGGGGAGAGGGAGAAAGGGAGGGAGGAAAGGGGGAGGAGAAGGGGAGAGGGGGGGGAGGGGGGGGGAAGGGGAAGAGAAAGGGGGAGAGGGGGGGAGGGGGAAGGGGAGGAGGGGGGAGAAAGGAGGGGGGGGGGGGGAGAGAGGGAAGGAAGAAAAGAGGGGGAGAGGGGGGAAAGGGGGAGGGACATGGGAAAGAGAGAGGGGGGAGAAAGGGGGAGGAGGGAGAGGAGGAGGGGGGGGGAGGGGGGAAAGGGAAGAGAGAGGGAGAGAGGAGAGGGAGAGGGGGGAGAGGGGGGAGAGAGAGGGAGGAAAAAGAGGGGGGGGGGGAGAGAGAAGGGGGGGAAGGGAAAGGGAAAGGAAAGGGGGGGGTTGGGCTTTGGGAAAAAAAGGGGAAAAGGGGGGGGGGGGTGGGGGAAAGAGGGGTTAAAAAGGGACAAAAAAAAAAAAAAAAACAAAAAAAATAAAAAAAAAAAAAACCTCTCTTTCCTTTCTCTTTTTTAATTTCCCGGTTCCCCTTAAAATTTTTGGGGGCCCCCCCCCCCCCCCCCCCACCCAAAAAACCCCCCCCCCTTTTTTTTTTTGTTTTTTTTTTAAATGGGAAACTTTTAAAATTTTCTTACATGCACGCACGCACACCCCCAAAACACACTATATTTTTATAAAATATATTATTTTATATATATTATATATTTTATATATTATTTTATATTTATATAATATATATTATTGATAGATATATATATATTATATACATATACACCATTATTTTACCATTTATATCTATTATTATCAACCCACCTACCTCCTTTTTCCCACCCACCTACCCACCTCTTATCTTCTATTATCTATTATCTATCTATCTAATCATCTATCTATCTATCTATTATTATCTATCTGTTATTTATTTTTATTTTTTATGTATTCTTTTATATCGAGGATAATGGAATAAGCACTCATGTGCTTTTTTACATCCAGTCCTCGTGTGTATGCGGTTTTGTAAATTTTGTCATCTGTTTCCACCGGCACACGATGGCCTACTCTCCCGAAAAGCGGAACAGGATTTAACGTGTGCGCAAGATGTTCTCCATGCGTTCGAACACGGGGCCTCGGTTTATAGTCTCATCCGAAGGACTGTGAGCGTGCGTGCGTCCGTGCGTGTGTGTGTGCGCGACCAGTTCTATGAAAAGTTATTCAAATTTGAAATGCTAGACTCCCATGAAGTAACAAAATGAGAACATGAGAAATTCTGCATTGTAACAGAAAGTCAGAATGAGAGCTTGGGTATTTTTAAAAGCACATTTTTTTAAACAAAAAGAAACACAATTACGCCTTGATACTTCAGTACAAGGAATAACAATAATATAATAATAATAATCATCATTATCATCATCATCATCATCATCATCATAATGATGATAAATGGAATTTATATAGCGCTATATCTTGCAAAAACAAATCAAAGCGCTTGCATTCATCCTACTCTAACACAGTCATGCAACAAGTTACAATTAATAGAAGAAAGCTTATAGTTTTATAATCAATCAAAATCTCAAAATCGACAACCTGACCCTCCCACCCCACCCCCCTTACCCCCCTGCCTTAAAATGGCCCCTGGCGGAAAAAGTGGGTCAGGCTACACTGCGACTCATTTCGTCGGGGTGCGTCACTCATTTTCCTTTATAGACAAACAACGCGCTTTTCTGGGCAAATTTATATTGAAATTGGAACAGGCGCCTTGGGTTCTCCTCTACACTTTTTGCCTTGTGGCCGTAGTTACGTTTGTGTCTTTAAAGCCACCGTCATCATTCCTGTCAAATTTACGTAGTACCACAGTCTGGATCAAATATTATTTTTGGCTCTTGAAGCCCATATTATGTTGGTGAAAAGGGTGACCTTGAGACGCAATGAGTGATCTGTTTCCCAGAGGGTTTTAAAAAAAAAATATATATTTTTTTAGGGATATTTAAAAGGGACGCCCACAATACAGTCTGTAGTCTTGGGGACGGGATAGCCTAGTGGTTAGAACATTGCGCTCGCAATCTGACAACCCGGGTTTGATTCCCGTTCAAGGTGGATATTTCCCCCTGGAGTTCACATCAGTGCAGACTCCACTCTCCCCCAAAAGTCTTTCGGATGAGACTATAAACCGAGGCCCCGTGTGTGAACACACGCAGAACATCTTGCGCACGCGTTAAAATCCTGTTCCGCTTTTCGTAAGAGTAGGCCATTGTGTGCCGGTGGGAGCAGATGACGGAATTAAAAAAACGCATACACACGGGGACTGGATGTTAAAAAA
>CM054139.1:485915-500915 GCA_028751875.1 Rapana venosa | reverse complement strand
CCTGTTTGTCTGTGTGTTTGTCTGTCTGTCTGTCTCTTTCTCTCTCTCCCCAAAAAATTCAAAATGTTTTTAGTGCTCTCAGTATGAGATTATTCTCTTGTCTGCCTGTTTGTCTGTGTGTTTGTCTGTCTGTCTGTCTGTCTCTCTCTCCAAATTTCAAAATGTTTTTTAGTACTCTCAGTATGAGAGTATTCTCTTGTCTGGCTGTTTGTCTTTCTGTTTGTCTGTCTGTCTGTTTGTCTGTCTCAAAACTCTCACGTTATTTGTCTCTGTGTGTGTCTATCTGTCTTTAACTCTATCACTGTCTTTCTCTGTCTGTCTTTCTGAATTTCTGTCTCTCTCTCCCTATCTCTCTCTCCCCCCACTTCCTCCCCCCTCTCACCCGTTCTCTCCCTCCCTCTCTCCCCTTCTCTCTCTCCCTCTTTCTCCCCATGTCTCTTTCCCTCTCACTCTTTCTCTCTCTCCCCCTCCTCTCCCTCTCTCTCCCCCTCCCTCTCCCTCTCTCTCCTCTCTCTTTTTCTCCATCTCCCTCTCTCTACCCCCTCTCTCTCTCCCTCTTTCTCCCTCTCTCTCTCCATCTCCCTTCTCTCTCTCCCCCTCTCTCTCCCTCTTTATCTCCCTCTCTCTCCCTCTTTTTCTCCCTCTCCCTCTCTCTCTTCCTTTCTCTCTCCATCTCCCCTCTCTCTCCATCTCCCGTCTCTTCCCCCCTCTCTCCTTCCCTCCCCCACTCCCTCTCTCTCTCACCCCCCTTCTCTCTCTGTCTGTCTTTCCTTCATGCACCCTTATAATTCAGGCTCATTACTAACATGTAATTAGGTTTCTGATTTTCATCAAAGAGATAGTTCAGTACCCATACACCCCACCCTACCCACTCCACAGGGATGCAGATGTGTTTTCCTAGCCTGACTGAAACACGCTTAAAGAGAATCTAGATCACATAATTAAACATGAAAACATATCAGACCCCCTAACGTGCACTTCACACACATGCACACACGGATGCATGCACCCACGCACGCACACATGCACGGACACACATACACGGACACACACATACCCACATACAGGATATTTTCCCCTGGAGTTAACATCAGTGCAGACTCCACTCTCCCCAAAAGTCCTTCGGATGAAACTATAAACCGAGGTCCCGTGTGCGAAGGCACGCAGAACATCTTGCGCACAGGTTAAATCCTGTTCCGCTTTTCGTAAGAGTAGGCTATTGTGTGCCGGTGGGAACGGATGACAAAATTTACAAAACCGCATACACACGGGGACTGGATGTAAAAAAGCACATAAGTTCTTATTCCATTATCCTCAATATAAAAGAATAAATAAAAGAATAAATACAAACAAACACAAACCAGAATCAAAATTTTGACACACGCACACACAAAATCTTTAAATACTAACACCTTACAAGCCCTCACTTTATCACTTCACCCTCCCCCCCTCCGTCTTCTCATCTAATATCACTTTGGGTGAACAGACGTAAAATCGATTACACACACACACACACATACATACATACATACATACATACATACATACATACATACATACATACATACACACATACACACGACCACACTATCACCACACACACACACACAAACATACACACGTACACGACCGCACTATCACACACACACACACACACACACACACACACACACACACACACACACACTCACACACACACACACACTGTTCTGATCTCTCGTAACCCAAGAGTGAAATGCAGACGACAATTTTCCCCTTACCCTGTTAGCGAAACTAATCAAGTGTAAAAAACCCAATTTTGCGCTCGAGACGGCAAAAGTAAAAGGACAGAAAAAGCACATTAACCCCCCCCCCCCCCCCCCCTTGAATTTTATGTCCAGTTTATTTTTCTCAAAATTCAAAAAAATGTAAAAAGCTCAATATATTCTAAGGTTAAAAAGCGTTCCCATCACCAATGAGGTTGGTGGGGAGCGAGGCGTCAGAGACCTCAACTTCTCCAAGGGCCAGCATCTTGAAGGCGGCGCCCATCTCCTCTCCTTCGCTGCTTTAACCTTCCCTGACCCTAAAGAGGGCAGGTTCCCATTTAAAACTGGGTGAACTGGGGGGACTGTACTGAAACCATGGCGCACAAACGGTCACCTATCCAAGTGGTAACCACGCTCGATGCTGCTTAACCTTAGCTGGGGGAAAGCGAGTGCTCTGACCACTGAGCTATCCCGTCTCTGACTGTATTCTTACTACTCCATAAAATCTAAGACACTGGAACTTATTTGTTTCTTTTTCGTTCATAGGCTAGAGCTTCGAGGTTCACCGATGGTGAGATTTTTTTTTGGACGTATGCGGCAACTTTACCCGCCATTAAGGTAGCGTAGCCGCATTCCGACTTCAGAGATACATTGAATATATATATATATCTACTTCACTGCGGCCATCTAGTTTTCTGGGTTTTTGGAAGAATTTTTAAAATGGTACAAGATGGTCATTTTCATTCAGAAAATGATAGTGGAGGAAAACCAGTGCAGGCAACCAGTTATAACTTCTCCATCAGTTTGAAAATGATTTATCCGTGAAGACATTCACAGAGGTAGGAAGGTGACTTATACACTCCTTCTCGTTCCCTCCGCTCTGCTGCAGATACCTTGTGCTTAAGAATACCTAGATTCAACCAGTCCACCGTTGGCCGTCGCTCTTTCTCTGTTTCTGGTCTATCCACCTGGAATGACCTCCCCCCCTCTCTCTCCCTCTCTCTCCTTCGCCGAAAGCCTTCTTATGACGCTTTTAAATCCGCCCTCAAGACACATTTATTTCAAACCTAGGATTCTTCCCTCTTGTTCCATCTCATTTTTGTCCCTGTCCTCAACAGCCCAAACCCTATCACCCTGCCGGAGTGTACAGCCTTTATGTGTGTGCGTGTGTGTTTGTTCGTGCGTGTGTGTGTGTTTGTTCGTGCGTGTGTGTGTGTGTGTGTGTGTGTGTGTGTGTGTGTGTGTGTGTGTGTGCATACATTTGAATTTGTAAAAACTGTTTATTGTAACTGGCTGCATATGAATGAGTGAGATGAATGAAAGCGCTTTAATTTGTTTTTTGCAATGTGTGGCGCTGAATAAATTCCATGTATTTTTATTAATAGTAATTTTTTTAAATCAAAGATTCGATTAATAATAATAATTTTAAAAAATCCAGAAAATACTATCTCTCAATGACAGCATCTTAGGTATTTTTGAGTTAAGGACCATGCCTTTGGCCTGACCTGACTGAGTTTCGGCTCCTGGGTGAGCCTTCGTCAGACGTTCCCGGCAGTGATTGAAGCTTCACCCGCTGTGGTACCTTACAGCCAGACACTGTTCAGAATGTAGAAGTGTCGATCGCAACCACAAGAATATTTGATATCCCATGGAAGCTGCCATCGAAAGATGATGATAAAAAGAGGAAGAAAACATACTGAAATGGCCTACTCTTCCTAAAAAGCGGAACGGATTTGTATAACGAGCGCGTAAGATGTTCTGCACGCGTTTGCACACGAGGTCTCGGTTTATAGTCTCTCCCGAAGACATACCACTTCCCCCCACCTCTTTGGGAGTGGAGTCAGTACTGATGTTAACTCCAGGCTGAAATCCCATAAATGGATACCCCAGTGCCGGCTCGAACCCGGGCCGTCAGATCACAAGCGCAACACTCTAACCGCTAGGCTATCCCATCCCACAATCCCCCCGCCCCCCCATCCCCACCTCTTTCAACATTTTGATATAAACCCTTGACGCTTTGCTTTCACCTATCCATTAATCTCGTAGACCGTTGGGGGGCACCACTGAAGATTTTGAAACCAGCTTCCTCCTCACTCGTGTACATTACATCAGTGGCTGTACACGACGAGCTTTTAAGTCTAAGCGACGTGGTAACCAAGTTAATTCAGTGAAGTTGGCAGCTGAGAGATTATAACTATGTAGGCAGTGAAATCAGAGATTCGGCAGAGGACTACGTTTATTATCAGATTTACCGGATTCTCTCCTCTCTCTCTCTCTCTCTCTCTCTCTCTCTCTCTCTCTCTCTCTCTCTCTCTCTCTCTCTCTCTCTCTGTGTCTCTGTCTCTGTCTGTCTGTTTCTCTCACTCTCTCTCTCTCTCTCTCTCTCTCTCTCTCTCTCTCTCTCTCTCTCTCTCTCTCTCTCTCTCTCTCTCTCTCTCTTGTGGGACGGGATAGCATGGTTGGTTAGAGTTATGCATTCGACATCTACTGAACCGGGTTCGATTCTTGTTCAAGAGTTCTGCAGTTAACATCAGTGCAGTCTCCACTCTCTACAAAAACTCCTTTGTATGAAACTACAAACCGAGGCCCCGTGTGCGAACGCACGCAGAACATCTTACGCACATGGTAAAACCTGTTCAGCTTTTCGGAAGAGTAGGCCATTGTGTGCCGGTGGGAACAGATGCCAGAATTGACAAAACCGCATACCACGGGGACTGCATGTAAAAAAGCGCATAAGTGCTTATTCGATTACCCTCGATATAAAAAGAATAAAATTAAAATTTTAAAATCTCTCTCTCTCCCTCACCCCCCCTCTCTTTCTCCCTCACTCCCCCCCCCCCTTTCTCTCTCTCTCTCTTGGGGGACAGCATGGTTGGTTAGAGTGATGCATTCGTTATCTACTGACCCGGGTTCGAATCTCGTTCAAGAGGATTTTTCCTCAGCAGTTAACATCAGTGCCGCCACTCCACTCTCCCTAAAAAGTTCTTCGGATGAGACTACAAACCGAGGTCCCGTGTGCGAACGCACGCAGACCATCTTGCACACACGTTAAAACCCGTTCCGCTTTTCGGAAGAGTAGGCCATGATGTGCCGGTGGGAACGGGAGACAAAAATTTACAAAAAAAACCCTGCACACACACGGGGACTGCATGGAGAAAAAAACCCAACAAAACCCACATGAGTGCTTATTCCATTATCCTCGAAAGAAAAGAATAAAATAAAATCTATAAAATAAAAGAAATCAAATCTCTTTTCTTTTCTCTCTCTCTCTCTCTCTCCTCTCTCTCTCTCTCTCTCTCTCTCCCTCTCTGTCTCTCTCTGTCTGTCTGTCTCTCTGTCTCCCTGTGACCTGACTCCAGTCTTGAGGTGAATGTCCCGTTGTCTGTGGTAGCTATCTAGACACACACACACACACACACACACACACAGACACACACACATACACACACACACATATACACACACACACACACACCCAAAAACACCCACCCACCCACACCCACACACCCCCACTCCACACACACACACACACCACTCACACACACACCCACCACACACCCACACACACACACACACCCACACACACACAGACACACACACACAGACACCCCACACACACACACACACACACACACACACACACACACACACACACCCACAAACACACAGACACACACACACACACACACACACACACACACACACACACAAGCACACACACACAAAGCATTCTATTCAGACACTGTCCAGAACAATCTGATAAACGTATGCTGTTCTGAAGAAGCTCCGGTTCCACTTTCTTTAATCTTCCAGCTGCCAGTTTCCCTAAAAACTCATGGTGTCGTGGATTGATGGGTGGGTGGGTGGGTGGGTGGAAGTGGGAGGGGGGTTGAGGTAGGGAAGTTTTCAAAGACAGAACTGCTTTAGAGTAAAAAAGACAGTAGGCTAAAATGATCTCGCCATCATGGTTGGTAGGTATGTATGTGTTTTGTCTTTCTCGGTTTGATTGGTGTGGGGTGTGTGATTGTGTGAAACGGAATTTAGGAAACGGGTTTTTAGTGTGACATCAACCTGGGTATCTGTAACGTCATCTTTGACAAAAAAATCCCTTCACCACTGAAAGTATTATGCACTTCAGAAAGATGTGATTCCTTTTCTTCAATGCTAGGTCATAATTATTCACTTCTCGTTTCTTTGCGATGGTGGTCTAGAGGTAATGGGTGACCGTTTGCGCTGTGCCTTGGCTTCAGTACAGTCCCCCTAGTTCACCCAGCTGTAAATGGGTACCTGCCCTCTTTAGGGTCAGGGAAGGTAAAGCAGCGAGGGAGAGGAGATGGGCGCCGCCCTCAATATGCTGGCCACTAGAGAAGCTGAGGTCTCTGACGCCTCGCTCCACTACGACCTTATAGCTTATGGGTCACCTTTTGGTGGTAATGCGCCTGCCGAGAAATCAATAAGTCCGAGTTCAATCCCAGTTTGTGTCCGAAACTTTTGACCCCCATCCACAACACTGTGAGTGCCAGTTATTTTTTTTCCCGATGAGTCGACAAACCGAAGTTCCGTGTGTAACACGCATCTAGCGCACGTAAAAGAACACACGGCAACAAGAGAGTTGTCCCTGGCAAAACTTTGTAGAAAAAGCCACTCAGGAAAGCATGCAGACAGGAAAAGAAAAAAAAAGAGTGGCGCTGCTCTTGTGGCCACGTGCTCTCCTTCGGGAGAGAGCGGCCCGAATTTGACGCCGAGAAATCTTGCCGTGACTTAACGTGGTATACAAATACAAATCCGTAACACCATCTGTAACAATCTCATCACCATTGAGAGTCATTGCACTTTATAATAATAATGTATGGAATTTATATAGCGCTGAATCTTGTAAAGCAACAAATCAAAGCGCTCAGATGACATTTTTAAAAATTCTTTATCGAGGATAGTGGAATAAGCACTCATGTGCTGCTTTTTTTACATCCAGTCCCCGTGTGTATGCGGTTTTGTAAATTTTGTCATCTGTTCCCACCGGCACACAATGGCCTACTCTTTCGAAAAACTGAACAGGATTTAACGTGTGCGCAAGATGTTCTGCATGCGTTCGCACACGGGGCCTCGGTTTATAGTATCATCCGAAGGACTTCAGACAAAAATGGCATGTGGTTCAGATATTCCAAGACCAGGTCCTAGCCACTTCTGGCTGAATTTTCTACAGTCATGCCTGCACAGAGTTGGTGACAAAGTCGTCAGGGAGCCTAGGGTGGTATGTACGGTACAATGTCACCGTTGAAAGTATTATGCACTTAAGAAAAAAGCGATTCATTTTCTTCCATACTAGGTCATATTCACTTCTCGTTTCTTTGCGGTGGTCTAGAGGTAATGGATGACCGTTTGCGCGCCTTGGCTTCAGTACAGTCCCCTAGTTTCAGCGCCTGGGCTTTATCACAGTTCTTGATTAAACCATTGACGCTGGGGGCAACAGCAAGGTGAGAGGCTGTATGACCAGTGGCTTTCTTTCCCACTCATGGAATTCCACTTTACAGCTTAGTCTTTAGTGATCGACTATGACTCTCTGACTAGGAGGCTTGACTCGCACAGTCCTTATGTGCTGCAGCCCTGGGGGCTGGTTGGCCTTTGGAGAGCATCTCCAACGCTGACTGTCCTTATGCCCACTTGGCCGAGAGAGTGGGGATGTACTGGGGGCAAGGCATCTCCACTATAATCAAATGTCTGCCCAATTTCCGAAACAGCAGCTGCCTCCTCTGCTGTTTTGGATGTCATCGTCGGACACGACGGACAAACATAATAAATGTCGTTTGAGAGAATGAGGGTGACATGACGCTCACAACTCCAGTGGCTCAGCCACAAAGCCATCATCAACATCAATACAGCGTTTAGTACATAGGGTCTGGCTTTACGCCATCGTCCCTTAACGGCGGCATTATGGTGTCCCCATAACCTATGCGGTCGTTGGGGAGCGAGGCGTCAGAGACCTCAGCTTCTCCAGGGGCCAGCATATTGAAGCCGGCGCCCATCTCCCTCTCCCTCGCTGCTTCACCTTCATTTATTTTTATTTATTCATTTTTGTTTATTCCATATTAAGTTTCTCTGTCTGAAATTAGGGATGCTCTCCTCGGGGAGAGCGCGTCGTCACAAGAGCAGCGGCACCTTTTTTTGGGGGGGTCTGCATCTGTATTTGTTTCCCTATCGGAGTGGCTTTTTCTAATAATTTTGCCAGGGATAACTTTCTTGTTGCCGTGGGTTCTTTTGCGTGCGCTGAATAACCTTCCCTGACCCTAAAGAGGACAGGTACCCATTTACAGCTGGGTGAACTAAGGGGTGGGGGGGGGGGGGGGGGGGGGGTGGACTATACTGTACTGAAGCCAAGGGGCACGAACAGTGGATTACAACCATCCACTTGGTAACCACGTTCAACGCTACTTAACCTTAGCTTGGGGGAGAAAGCGAGTTACTTTGACTATTGAGCTATCCACTTAGTTGGCGTATGTCGCATTAAAAAGGCTTTTTGTACGGAATATAAACTCCTAGTCACTCATCACACCGGAAAATCACTCTGAAACCACACCATACCCAGTATGCACTCTGACAAAATGGGCTCCACCAGGTTTTCAACACTATCTCAAGAACCACTTTCTGGAAAAAAAAAAATCCAAATCAATGCGGCGCCCTTACCCTTGCCCTTACCCCATCTCTCACCACCCTCACCCCCCAAAATGACTCCTCAAGAAGTTAAGGTGAGAAGTCAAACGTCTGTAAATGTCCACTTTGACAGGGGAAATATCCCGGGCAACAAATTATCCACACAAGCATGAAAGAAAAGAGCAGCAGATAGGTAATGTTTGACCATGTGATTGTTGTTATGGTGATGTTACAGCCAACATTTGGAAGGTTGTGTTGGAGGGAGGGAGAGAGAGATAGAGGAAGGGAGAGAGAGAGAGGAAAGGAGAGGAGAGAGAGAGAGAGAGAGAGAGAGAGAGAGAGAGAGAGAGAGAGGGGAGAGAGAGAGAAAGGAGAGAGAGAGGGGGGGGGAGGGGAGGGAGGAGAGAGAGAGAGAGAGAGAGAAGGGGAGAGAGAGAGAGAGAGAGACAGATAGAGAAAGAGGGAACAGACGTTAAATTGAAGACAACAACAACAAAGAGAGAGACAGTAAGAGAGAGAGGGAGAAAGAGAGAGATAAAGAGAGAGAGAGAGAGAGAGAGAGAGAGAGAGAGAGAGAGAGAGAGGAGAGAGAGAGAGAGAGAGAGAGTGAGAGAGAGAGAGAGAGAGAGAGAGAGAGAGAGAGAGAGGAGAGAGGAGAAAAGAAAAATTCCGAAGAAGAATTGCGAAGAATTGTGAAGAAGAATTGTGAAGAAGAAGAATTGTGAAGAAGAATTAAGAAGAAGAAGAAGAAGAAGAAGAAGAGAAGAAGAAGAAGAAGAAGAAGAAGAAGAAGAAGAGAAATAAAGCAATCAAGGGGTAGGTAGAGAGGACAAAATAAATTCCTCAGAAATCAGGAAGTCTCAGGGCAATAAAATGAAGAAGACAGAACTGATTTGACGTTGCCTGTCTCTGTTAATTGGGCACGTAGGCTTTTCTTCCAAGTTCATGTATGTTCTAGATTTTTCTCACCTTTTAAAACTCTCTCTCACAAACTATCTCTCTCTGTTATTTCAAATCTCAAACTCTCACTCACTCTCTCTCTCTCTCTCTACCTTTAAAAACTCTCCCCACAAACTCTGTCTCAATTTAAAACTCAAACTCTCTCACTCTCGCTCTCACCTTTTAAACCTCTCTTTCTCACACAAACTACCTCTCTCTCATTTTAAAACTCAAACTCTCTCACTCCCTCTCACCTTTAAAACTCTCTCTCACACACACAAACACACTCTCTCATTTTAAAAGTCAAACTCTCTCACTCTCGCTCTCACCTTTTAAAACTTCTTTCTCTCTCTCAATCTCTCTCTCTCTCTCTCTCTCTCTCTCTCTCTCTCTCTCTCTCTCACATAAACTCTCTCTCACACATAAACTCTCTCTCTCTCATTTTAAAACTCAAACTCTCTCACTCTCGCTCTCTCACCTTTTAAAACTCTCTCTCCTCTCTCTCTCTCTCTCACACAAACTCTCTCTCTCTCATTTCAAAACTCACACTCTCTCACTCTCTCTCACCTTTTAAAACACACACACTCACACACACACACTCTCTCTCTCTCTCTCCCTCCATCTCTCTGTCTGTCTCCTCTCCTTCCTCCCTCCCTCTGTCTCTCTCTCTCCCTCCATCTCACCCCCCCCCCGTCCTCTCTCTGTCTGTCTGTCTTTCTCTTTCCTTCTATCTGTCTTTCTGTCTGTCTGTCTGTATCTGTCTCTCTCTCTCTCTCTTGTAGTTTACTGATACAGAAATTGTTATCATTGTCATCACTGCTGTCAGTATCATCATCGCCATCTCCATTATTATCACAATTGTCATCATCACTATCACCAGCAGCAGCAGCAGCAGCGGCGGCGGCGTAACAACCACCACCACCACCACCACCACCACCACCACTGTCAGCGCCATCAGCAACACAACCACAACCACCACAATCATCATCATCATCACCACCACCCCCACCACCACCACCACCACCACCACCACCACACCACACCACCACGCTATCATCACCATCATCATCATCATCATCATCATCATGACGACGACGACGACCACAACCACCCCCACCATCACCCTCATTTCATAACCCCACCACCACCACCACCACTACCACCACCACCATCACTTTCATCATCGTCATGGTAATCGTCGTCATTCATAACATTGTTTACATGAGAAAGTTCCATCATCGATTGACAGTTCAAATCAACATCCTCCTAATCCTCCTCCTCCTCCTCCTCCTCATCATCATCATCACCATCACCACCGTCGTCGTCATCACCCTCATCGTCATATTATCACCGTCATCCATAACAATGTTTACATGATAAAGTGCCAATCGTCGATTGACAGTTCAAATCACCATCCTCCTAATCCTCCTCCTCCTCCTCCTCATCATCATCACCATCACCACCTTCGACATATTATCATCGTCATCCATAACAATGTTTACATGAGAAAGTGCCTATCATGGAATGAGAAAAAGCATCAATCACTATCCTTCCAATCCTCCTCCTCCTCCTCCTCCTCCTCCTCCTCCTCCTCATCACCATCACCACCGTCGTCGTCATCGCCCTCATCGTCATATCATCATCGTCATCCATAACATTGTTTACATGAGAAAGTGCCAATCATCGATTGACAAAAGCATCAATCACCATCCTCCTAATCCTCCTCCTCCTCCTCATCATCATCACCATCACCACCTTCGTCGTCATCGCCAACATCGTCATATCATCATCGTCATCCAAAACATTGTTTACATGGGAAAGTGCCAATCATCGATTGACAGTTCAAATCAACATCCTCCTAATCCTCCTCCTCCTCCTCCTCCTCATCATCATCATCACCATCACCACCGTCGTCGTCATCACCATCATCGTCATATCATCATCGTCATGCATAACATTGTTTGCAGGGGAAAGGGCCTGTCATCGATTGATTGTTCAAATCACCATCCTCCTAATCATCATCATCATCATCATCATCATCATCATCATCATCATCATCACCACCACCACCACCATCATCATCATCATCATCGTCATCACCATCACCACCTTCGTCGTCATCGCCCTCATCGTCATATCATCATCGTCATCCAAAACATTGTTTACAGGGGAAAGTGCCTGCCATCGATTGATTGACAGACGCAGCATCGTGCGGAACAGAACGACACAGGGTCTTGACATTCAGTCGGTCAGTCAGTCGGTCATTTGAATTTACGCTCTTTCCCTGTCTGCTGTGGTTTTGTGCCTGCAATTTCTGCTGGCTTTTGGCATGTCTGCTTGTCTGCTTGTCTGTCTGTCTGTCTGTCTTTCTGCTTGTCTGAGAGTGAGAGACAGAGAGACAAAGAGAGAGACAGAGAGAGAGAGAGACACACAGAGAGAGATACAGAGAGAGAGGGGGGGTAGGGAGGGGAGAGAGAGAGAGACAGAAAGGGGGAGAGGGAGTGAGAGGGCAGAGTGAGTGAGTGAGAGAGGGAGGAGGGAGGGAGGTAGAGGAGGGGGGGAGGGAGTGGGGCAGAGTGAGAGGAGAGAGAGATGGGAAAGGGAAATGGGGGGGGGGGGGCAGAGTGAGAGAGAGAAGAGAGAGAGAGAGAGAAAGGGAAAGAGAGATGGGGGAGAGGAAGTGAGGGCCAGAGTGAGTGAGTGAGAGAGAGAGGGGGTAGGAGGGAGAGAGAGGGGGGAAGGGAGTGGGGGGGGGGGGGGGCAGAGTGAGAGAGAAAAAGAGAGATAGGGGGGTGGCACAGAGAGAGAGTGGGGGGGGGGGGACAGAGTGAAAGAAAAGAGAGATAGAGGGGTGGATAGGGCTGAGAGAGATAGGGAGAGAGAGAGAGAGGGGGATAGAGAGAGATAAAAGAGAGAGAGGGGGGAGAGAGAGAGGCGTGTGTGTATGTGTGTGTGTGACTATCAGTTTGTCTCTGTTTCTGCTTTGCTCTTTTTCTGTTTCCTCTCCCTCCCTCCTCCACCCCCCCCCATCTGTCTGTCTGTCTGTCTCTCCCCATCTGTCTGTCTGTCTCTCTGTCTTTATTGTCTGTATGCCTGTCTATCTGTAGACTGTCTCTCTCTCGCTCTCTCTGTATCAATTATTTCACATGTTTCTGTCCCTGTCTTCGTGTTTGCCTGACTCCCCCCCCACCCCTCTCTGTCTCTCTCTGTGTCTCTCTCTCTCTCTGTCTATCTCTGTGTGTGTCTGTGCGTGTCTGTGTACGTGTATGCCTTCTCTCTCTCTCAGCCCCCCCCTCTCTCTCTCTCTCTCTCTCTCTCTCTCTCCCTCTCTCTCTTCCTCCATTATTTTTCTGTCTTTCTCTCTCCCCACTCCCCTTCCTCCTATCTCTCCCTTTCTCTTTATATGTATACAATCAGATATAATAATGATCCCCTGTTCCCATCCCACTATCGTATTTTATATATCTCTCTCTCCCTTTCTTTCCATCCTCCGTTCATTCTTTTGGTTCTGAGGCAATAACACGACCAAAATAGAATTATTTTCTTTCTTCCTTCTTCCTTCTTTCCTCTCTGTTTCTTTTTCGTCTCGTCTGTTTGTTTGTCAGTAAAAACAGAGAAGGGAAAGCAGAGACAGCGGCATCTGTCAACGCCAACGCTAAAATGTTTCAAAAGAAAACCAAGCTGAACTTTAAATGTAAATATAAACAAAGAAAAGAAAAGTGACGCGAAAGTGAAATCAAAATATATATTTAAAAAAGGAAAGAAAAAACCACACCAAGACACGTGCACACGTGGGCATGCATTCTGTCTGTCTTGTCTGTCTCTCTGTCTGGCTGTTTGTCTGTCTGCCTGTCTGTCTGTCTGTCTGTCTGTCTATCTCCTCATTTATCTGTCTGACTGAGTGAGTGAGTGATTGAGCGAGATAAAAGATAGATAGATAGATAGATAGATAGATAGATAGATACATAGATAGATAGATAGTTAGATACATAGATAGATAGATAGATAGATAGATAGATAGATAGGTAGATAACTAGGTAGGTAGAGAGATAGATAGATAGATAGATAGATATGTAGATAGGTAGATAGATAGATAGGTAGATAGATAGATAGGTAGATAGATAGATATAGATAGATAAATGAATAGGTAGGTAGGTAGCTAGATAGATACGTAGATAGGCAGGTAGATAGATAGATAGGTAGGTAGATAGGTAGGTAGGTAGATAGGTAGGTAGGTAGATAGATAGGTAGATAGGTAGGTAGGTAGGTAGGTAGAGAGAGATTGATAGATAGATAAATAGATAGATAGGTAGATAGATAGATAGATAGACAGATAGATAGGTAGGTAGATATATAGATAGGTAGGTAGATAGCTAGATAGGTAGGTAGATAGCTAGATAGGTAGGTAGACATCTAGATAGGTAGATAGATAGATAGATAGATAGGTAGATAGCAAGCTAGATAGGTAGGTAGATAGATAGATAGATAGATATTGAGAGTGCGGATTGTCTGTGTGCGTGTGTGTGTGTGTGCGTGCATGCGTGCGCGTGTGAGTGTCCGTGCGTGCGTACGTGCGTATGAGACAGAGACAGACAAACAAACAGAGAGAGAGAGATATATATATATATATATAGAAACAGACAGACAGACAAACAGACAGACTATCAGACAGACAGACAGACAGACAGACAGACAGACAGGGAGAAGCAGGTGAGGATGCCATTTCGGTACCCAAATATCCCAAATGCGATTGGAATTCGGCCCTTAAATTTCAGGATTTCTCCTCTACATGTTTTCCTTTGGGTAGCAATGGCAGTGATGGTGGTGGTGGCGGCGGCGATGGTGGTAATAGTGTTGGTGATGGTGGTAATAATGATGGTGGTGGCAGTAGTGGTGGTTGTGGTGGTAGTTGAGGTACTTGGTGGTGATGGTAGTGATGATGATGGTGGTGGTAAAGGAATGCTGAATGTAGTGCGGGTATTCGTTATTTTGAATTTACGGCTTTTCACTATTAGGGATATGAACCGAAGGTGAAATGCAAAGAAGAACAATTTTTGTAACAGAAGAAATACGGAGAAGATTTGTGAAGAAGGAAAAGAAACATTATGAAGGAGAACTGCAAAGAAGACTTGAGAGGAAGACTTGTGAAGATTTCCGAAAAATTGCAGAGAAGAGTGGCAAAGATTTGCAAAGAATTACTTTTTAAAAAAAGAACTGCAACAGGAAAAAGAATTGCAAGGGATTTCAGAGACAAATTGCAAAAATAAATCGCAAAATTTTGTAAGGAAGATGGTGAATTGCCAAGAAGAAGAATTGTGAAGAATGCGAAGAATACGGAGATACACCTTACCTTAACCTTAATTCTCTCTGTGCCAGGAGGCACACAAGGCTTGAACATCATTCCTCCACTGGTTCCGGTCTGCAGCTGTGCGTCGTGCGGCGTTCCACGTGCTCCAGCCTGCGCCGTTCCGCTCTACTTCTACCATTCGTCGCCATGTTGTTTTTGGGCGTCCCCTTTTCCTTCTCCCTTCAGGTGTCCATCCGAGGGCAACAGCACAGTCGTCACTCCTGTCCTTTCTTAGGACATGTCCGATCCAGTTCCATCTCCGTCTTCTAATCTCCTGGCTGATTTTTTTCTGCTCCTGCTATTTCCAAGACTGTCTTGTTG
>CM054139.1:468415-480915 GCA_028751875.1 Rapana venosa | reverse complement strand
CATGTAAGCAAGCCAAAAGCTATCGACATAAACACATAAACAAACGATTTCTAAAACAAAATATCCCCCCCCAAAAAAAAACCACCACACACACCACAACAACAACCGAAACAGAACCAAAACAGCAAAAAGCCAAGCATCCTTGTAAATTATTCACGCCCGTGATGCTTTGACATAACTCTAATTGACTGCAACCAGGCTTATGACCCCCCCCCCCCCCCCTCCACCTCACCTTTTTTTAAAACTCTCACAACTCTCAACCTGTCTGCTATTTTAAGGAAAAGGTAATTTATTCTCCTATCGCAACAAGAGGGTTAATTTGGCAGCCGACATGTAAACACTACACGTGCATGCACAAACAAGGTGTACCCCAAGGCATTAAAAAAAGAAAAAGAAAAAGGAAGGAAAAGACTACACTGTTGCTAGCTGGCACGTGCTCACCCGTCTCTCTCTCGTATACTTCACTTAACTTCTAAGCCCATCTTGTGTGTGTTGTTTGTTGGTTGTTTTGAAGAAGACACGCAGGTTTATTATTGATTATTTATTTCTTCTTTTATATCGAGGATAATGGAATAAGCGCTCATGTGCTTTTTTTTTTACATCTAGTCCCCCCCGTGTGTATGCGGTTTTGTAAATTTTGTCATCTGTTTCCACCGGCACACAATGGCCTACTCTTTCGAAAAGTGGAACAGGATTTAACGTGTGCATGCATGCACACCATCCATCCAATATCAAACCATCCATCCATCCATCCACCCATCCACCCGCCCACACGCCCACCCACCCACGGTCATCTATCCATCCACCTACCCATCCATCCACACACCTATCCATCCATCCATCCATTAAAAAAATTCTTTTATTTCGAGGATAATAGAATAAGCACTCATGTGTTTTTCCATCCAGTCCCCGTGTGTATGCAGTTTTGTAATTTTTCCCCATCCGTTCCCACCGTCACACAATGGCCTACTCTTCCGAAAAGCGGAACGGATTTTGACGTGTGCGCAAGATGTTCTACGTGCGTTCGCACACGGGAACCTCGGTTTATAGTCTCATCCGAAGGACATTTTAGGGAGAGTGGAGTCGGTACTGATGATAAACTCCAGAAGAAAAAATCCTCTTGAACGGGAATCGAACCTGGGTCAGCAGATCACGAATGCATCACGCTAACCACCAGGCTATTCCGTCACCCCAGCCAGTCAGCCAGCCAGTTAAGTAGTCAACCAGAGACAGAAATGACAGTGTCTTCACTTCAAAAGTACTGTGTGTATGTATCGATCGATGGCTGTTTCTTCCCTACAGACAGACAGACAGACAGACAGACAGACAGACAGACAGACAGACAGACACGAGTCAAACCAGGTAGACAGAACACCCATCCATCCGTCCGTCCATCCACCCACCCACCCACCCACCCAAACATCCACCCATCCACCCACCCACCCATCCTTCCAACCAACCAGCTAACCAACTAACCAGCCAACCAACCAACCAACTAAACCAACTAACCATTCACCCACCCACCCAACCAACCAATCAACCAAATAATAAACCAACCAACCAACCAACTAACTAACCAGCCACCTAACATACCAGCTAGCCATCCATCCATCCATCTATCCATCCATCCATCCAGCCAACCAACCAACCAACTAGCCAGTCAGGCAGAGAGACGGATAGAAATGACCATGTCTTGATCAGAAGTGTACCGTCTTACAGGTAGATCGGTCGATAGCTATTCTTCCCTGCAGATGTTACACACACATAGACGGAGAGACAATGAAGTGTGTGTGTGTGTGTGTGTGTGTGTGTGTGTGTGTGTGTGTGTGTGTGTGTGTGGTGTGCGCGCGCGTGTGTAGTGTGTGTAGTGTGTGTGTTTGTGTAGTGTGTGTGTAGTGTGTGTGTTGTGTGTGTGTGTGTTGTGTGTGTAGTGTGTGTAGTGTGTGTGTGTGTAGTGTGTGTGTGTAGTGTGTGTGTTGTGTGTGTGTTGTGTGTGTGTAGTGTGTGTAGAGTGTGTGTGTGTGTGTTATTTATTCTTTCATTTCGAGGATAATGGAATAAGCACTAATTTGGGTTTTTTTTTTAGATCCAGTCACCGTGTGTGTGTCTGTGAGAGAGAGAGAGCGATAGAGACTCTGTGAGTGTGTGTGTGTATGTGTGTGTGTGTGTGCGTGTGTGTGTGTGTGTGTGTGTGTGTGTGTGGTGTTGTGTGTGTGTGTGTGTGTGTTGTGTGTGTGTGATTTATTCTTTTATTTCGAGGATAATGGAATAAGCACTCATGTGCTTTATTTAGATCCAGTCCCTGAGTGTGTGTGTGCCTGTGTGTGCGCGCACGCGCGCGTTAAGTATTATGTATGTATGTAAGTATTATGTATGTATGTATACATGTATGTATGCATGTATGTATGTATGTATGTATGTACGTACGTCCGAACGTACGCCTGTCTGTCTGTATGTATGTATGTATATATGTATTAGATATGCATGTGCGTGCGTGAGTGCGTGCGTCGTGTGTATACCTATGTGTGTGTCTGGTGTGCGCGCGCGCGCGTGTGTGTGTGTCCGTGTGTGTGTGCGTGCGTGCGTGTCTGCGTGCGTGCGCGCGCGCGTATGTACAAGTGTGTATCGATTCATCCGTGACCATCCAGTGTCCTCCCTTCGTCACAGGGTCATACACATCCAGGATGTACAATAAAAATGTAATGGTGATGGTGGTGGTGGGGGTAGTTGTTGTTGGGGTGGTGGTGGTAGTGGTGGTGTGGTGGTCACGGTGATAATGGCTTTGATGGTAGTGGTGGTGATAATGATGAGGATGTTGGTGGTGGTGGTAGGAATGACTTTGATGGTTGTGGTCCTGATAATGATGATGGTGGTGGTAGTGATGGTAGTGGTGGTGGTTGTGGTGGTAGTAATGGTAGTGGTGGTGGTGAAAAAAGAGGAAGAAGAAGAAGAATTGCAAAGAAGAAGAAAAAGAAGAATTGCAAAGAAGAAGAAAAGAAGAATTGCAAAGAAGAATAATTGTAAAGAATTGCGAAGAAGAAGAAATGCGAAGAATTGCTAAGAAGGAGAAGAAGAAGAAGAAGAAGAAGAAGAAGAAGAAGAAGAAGAAGAAGAAGAAGAAGAAGAAAAAGAAGACGAAGAACAAGAAGAAGAACAAGAAAAAGAACAAGAAAAACATGTATAAGAAGAAGATGATGATGATGATGGTGATGATGATGAAAAAGAAGAAGAAGAATTACGAAGAAGAAGAAGAAGATGATGATGAAAAAGAAGAAGAATTGCGAAGAATAATAATTGCAAAGAAGAATAAGAAGAATTGCAAAGAAGAAGAAGAAGAAGAAGAAGACGAAAAATTGCAAAGAAGAAGAAGAAGAATTGCGAAGAGAGAAGAAGAAGAAGAAAGAAGAAGAAGAAGAAGAAGAAGAAGAAGAAGAAAGAGAAAAAGAAGAATTGCAAAGAAGAAGAAGACGAAGAAGAAGAAGAAGAGAAGAAGATGATGATGATATGATGATGATGATGATGATGATGATGATAAATTGCGAAGAATTGCGAAGAATTGCGAAGAAGAAGAAGAAGAAGAAGAAAAGAAGAAGAGTCAAGCGGAAATCTAGTACAAAAATAGAAACAAACTAAATACGAAAGATACAAAACAAAATCAAAAACAACAAAAGAAAGAAAGAAAACCGAGAAATGGGAATTAAAAAACAAGCAAACAAACCCAAACAAAACCCAATCAAAGCAATCAATCAAAAGAAGGCACAAAAATAAAAACAGAAAGAAAAAAAGTAAAGACAGAAAGGAAAGGAAAGGACAGGCAGGCAGAAAGAAAGAAAGAAAGAAAGAGAGAAAGGAAAAAAAGACATAGAAACAAAACATAAAGAAACAAACCCTAGAATAAAGACAATCAGAAAACATGACCACAACAAGTTATTACGTTGCAAAAACCCAGTAAGACAACATTCAAACTTTCCGCTCCTCAATCAACATCAATGAAATAGACGAAACAATAAATCGAGGTCCCGCGTGTGTGAAACGCATTCAGCGCACATCAAAGAACCTACGGCAACAACAGAGCCATCCCTGGAAAAAAATCGGAGGGGGGGGGGGGGGGGGAAAGCCACAGTTATGGCGCTGCTCATGTGGCGACACGCTCTCCCCCCGGGAGAGAGGAGACCGAATTTCACGCGCCATAAAAATATGCTGTGACTGAAAGTGGTCTTCAATTCATATTAATTCAATTCAATTCCATTGAACTGAATCCAGCTCATATGAATTCAATTCAATTCAATTCTATTCAAGATCTGAATGTTTCGTCTTTTGTGGGCTTTCAACTACTGGAGTCATTGCAGATGTGAACTGTAGGGTAAATAACCTGTCCAGAAGTGTCAGTGTTAACTGTTGGGTAAATATCCTCTCCGGAAGTGCCAGTGTTAACCCCAGGGTAAATATCATCTCCAGAAGTGCCAGTGTCAACTGCAGGGTAAATATCCTCTCCAGAAGTGCCAGTGTTAACTGTAGGGTAAATATCCTCTCCAGAAGTGCCAGTGTTCACTGTAGGGTAAATGTCCTTCCCAAAAGTGCCAGTATTCACTGTAGGGTAAATATCCTCTCCAAAAGTGCCAGTGTTCACTGTAGGGTAACTATCCTCTCCAGAAGTGCCATTGTTCACTGTAGGGTAAATATCCTCTCCAAAAGTGTCAGTGTTCACTGTAGGGTAAATATCCTCTCCAAAAGTGCCAGTGTTCACTGTAGGGTAAATATCCTCTCCAGAAGTGCCAGTGTTCACTTTAGGGTAAACATCTTCCCCAGACGTGCCATTGTTAACTGTACGGTAAACATCCTCCCCAGAAGTGCCATTGTTAACTGTAGGGCAAATATCCCCTCCAGAAGTGCCAGTGTTAACTGTAGGGTAAGTATCCTCTCCAGAAGTGTCACTGTTGACTGTATGGTAAACATCTTCCCCAGAAGAGCAGGTGTTAACTGTAGGGTAAATATCCTCTCCAGAAGTGCAGGTGTTAACTGTAGGGTAAATATCCTCTCCAGAAGTGCAGGTGTTAACTGTAGGGTAAATATCCTCTCCAGAAGTGCAGGTGTTAACTGTAGGGTAAATATCCTCTCCAGAAGTGCCAGTGTTAACTGTAGGGTAAATATCCTCTCCAGAAGTGCAGGTATTAACTGTAGGGTAAGTATCCTCTCCAGAAGTGTCACTGTTAACTGTAGGGTAAACATCTTCCCCAGAAGTGCCAGTGTTAACTGCAGGGTAAGTATCCTCTCCAGAAGTGCAGGTGTTAACTGTAGGGTAAATATCCTCTCCAGAAGTGCAGGTGTTAACTGTCGGGTAAATATCCTCTCCAGAAGTGCAGGTGTTAACTGTCGGGTGAATATCCTCTGCAGAAGTGCACGTGTTAACTGTAGGGTAAATATCCTCTCCAGAAGTGCCAGTGTTAACTGTAGGGTAAATATCCTCTCCAGAAGTGCCAGTGTTAACTGTAGGGTAAATATTTTGTCCAGAAGTGCCAGTTTTAACTGTAGGGTAAATATCCTCTCCAGAAGTGCCAGTGTTAACTGTAGGGTAAATATTTTGTCAAGAAGTGCCAATGTTAACTGTAGGGTAATTATCCTCCCCAGAAGTGCCAGTGTTCACTGTAGGATAAATATCATCTCCAGAAGTGCCAGTTTTAACTGTAGGGTAAATATCTTCTCCTGAAGTGCCATTGTTAACTGTAGGGAAACTTATAACTTCTTCAGAAGTGCCAGTGTTTACTGTAGGGTAAATATCCTCTTGAGAAGTGCCAGTGTTAACTGTAGGGTAAATATTCTCTCCAGAAGTGCCAATGTAAACTGTAGGGTAAATATCCTCTCCTTAAGTGCCAGTGTTAACCCCAGATTAAACACCCTCTCCAGAAGTGCCAGTGTTCACTTTAGGGTAAACATCCTCCCAAGAAGTGCCATTGTTAACTGTAGGGTAAACATCCTCCCCAGAAGTGTCATTGTTAACTGTAGGGTAAATATCCTCTCCAGAAGTGTCACTGTTAACTGTAGGGTAAACATCTTCCCCAGAAGTGCCATTGTTAACTGTAGGGTAAACATCCTCCCCAGAAGTGTCATTGTTAACTGTAGGGTAAATATCCTCTCCAGAAGTGTCACTGTTAACTGTAGGGTAAACATCTTCCCCAGAAGTGCCATTGTTAACTGTAGGGTAAACATCCTCCCCAGAAGTGTCATTGTTAACTGTAGGGTAAATATCCTCTCCAGAAGTGTCACTGTTAACTGTAGGGTAAACATCTTCCCCAGAAGTGTCATTGTTAACTGTAGGGTAAACATCTTCCCCAGACGTGCCATTGCTAACTGTAGGGTAAACATCTTACCCAGAAGTGCAGGTGTTAACTGTAGGGTAAATATCCTCTCCAGAAGTGCAGGTGTTAACTGTAGGGTAAATATCCTCTCCAGAAGTGCAGGTGTTAACTGTAGGGTAAATATCCTCTCCAGAAGTGCAGGTGTTAACTGTAGGGTAAATATCCTCTCCAGAAGTGCCAGTGTTAACTGTATGGTAAACACCTTCTCCAGAAGTGTCACTGTTAACTGTAGGGTAAGTATCCTCTCCAGAAGTGCCAGTGTTAACTGTAGGGTAAACATCTTCCCCAGAAGTGCTAGTGTTAACTGTAGGGTAAGTATCCTCTCCAGAAGTGCAGGTGTTAACTGTAGGGTAAATATCCTCTCCAGAAGTGCCAGTGTTAACTGTAGGGTAAATATCCTCTCCAGAAGTGCCAGTGTTAACTTAGGGTAAGTATCCTCTCCAGAAGTGTCACTGTTAACTGTAGGGTAAACATCTTCCCCAGAAGTGCCAGTGTCAACTGTAGGGTAGGTAACCTCTCCAGAAGTGCAGGTGTTAACTGTAGGGTAAATATCCTCTCCAGAAGTGCAGGTGTTAACTGAAGGGTAAATATCCTCTCCAGAAGTGCAGGTGTTAACTGTAGGGTAAATATCCTCTCCAGAAGTGCCAGTGTTAACTGTAGGGTAAATATCCTCTCCAGAAGTGCCAGTGTTCACTGTAGGGTAAATATCCTCTCCAGAAGTGCAGGTGTTAGCTGTTGGGTATATCCTCTCCAGAAGTGCAGGTGTTAACTGTAGGGTAAATATCCTCTCCAGAAGTGCCAGTGTTAACTGTAGGGTAAATATTTTCTCCAGAAGTGCCAGTGTTAACTGTAGGGTAAATATCCTCTCCAGAAGTGCCAGTGTTCACTGTAGGGTAAATATCCTCTCCAGAAGTGCAGGTGTTAACTGTAGGGTATATCCTCTCCAGAAGTGTCACTGTTAACTGTAGGGTAAACATCTTCCCCAGAAGTGCCAGTGTTAACTGTAGGGTAAATATCCTCTCCAGAAGTGCAGGTGTTAACTGTAAGGTAAATATCCTCTCCAGAAGTGCAGGTGTTAACTGTAGGGTAAATATCCTCTCCAGAAGTGCAGGTGTTAACTGTAGGGTAAATATCCTCTCCAGAAGTGCCAGTGTTAACTGTAGGGTAAATATCCTCTCCAGAAGTGCCAGTGTTAACTGTAGGGTAAGTATCCTCTCCAGAAGTGTCACTGTTAACTGTAGGGTAAACATCTTCCCCAGAAGTGCCAGTGTCAACTGTAGGGTAAGTAACCTCTCCAGAAGTGCAGGTGTTAACTGTAGGGTAAATATCCTCTCCAGAAGTGCAGGTGTTAACTGTAGGGTAAATATCCTCTCCAGAAGTGCAGGTGTTAACTGTAGGGTAAATATCCTATCCAGAAGTGCAGGTGTTAACTGTAGGGTAAATATCCTCTCCAGAAGTGCCGGTGTTAACTGTAGGGTAAATATTTTCTCCAGAAGTGTCAGTGTTAACTGTAGGGTAAATATCCTCTCCAGAAGTGCCAGTGTTAACTGTAGGGTAAATATCCTCTCCAGAAGTGCCAGTGTTAACTGTAGGGTAAATATCCTCTCCAGAAGTGCCAGTGTTAACTGTAGGGTAAATATCCTCTCCAGAAGTGCTAGTGTTAACTGTAGGGTAAATATCCTCTCCAGAAGTGCCAGTGTTAACTATAGGATAATTATCCAACCCAAAAAGTGCCAATGTTAACTGTAGGGTAAATATCTTCTCCAAAAGAAAGTCATTCGGATGAGACTATAAACCGAGGCCCCGTGTGCGAACGCATGCAGAACATCTTGTGCACACGTTACATCCTGTTCCGCTTTTCAAAAGAGTAGGCCATTGTGTGCCGGTTGGAACAGATGACAAAATTTACAAAACCGCATACACACGGGGACTGAATTTAAGAGAAAAGAAAAAGGCGCATGAGTGCTTATTCCATTATCCTCGATAAAAATGTAATAAAAAAAAATTTAATGTCATCTGAGCGCTTTGATTTGTTGCTTTACAAGATTCAGCGCTATATAAATTCCATGCATTATTATTACTATTCTTAAATTAAGTTTCAGTGTTAACTGTAGGGTAAATATCTTCCCCAAAAGTGCCACTGTTAACTGTAGGGTAAATATCTTCTCCAGAAGTGCCAGTGTTAACTGTAGGGTAAGTATCCTCTCCAGAAGTGCCAGTGTTAAGTGTAAGGTAAATATTTTGTCAAGAAGTGCCAATGTTAACTGTAGGGTAATTATCCTCCCCAGAAGTGCCAGTGTTCACTGTAGGATAAATATCATCTCCAGAAGTGCCAGTTTTAACTGTAGGGTAAATATCTTCTCCAGAAGTGCCATTGTTAACTGTAGGGAAACTTATAACTTCTTCAGAAGTGCCAGCGTTAACTGTAGGGTAAATATCCTCTTCAGAAGTGCCAGTGTTAACTGTAGGGTAAATATTCTCTCCAGAAGTGCCAATGTAAACTGTAGGGTAAATATCCTCTCCTAAAGTGCCAGTGTTAACCCTAGATTAAACACCTTCTCCAGAAGTGCCAGTGTTAACTGTAGGGTAAAAATCCTCTCCAGAAGTGTAATAAAAAAAATTTAATGTCATCTGAGCGCTTTGATTTGTTGCTTTACAAGATTCAGCGCTATATAAATTCCATGCATTATTATTACTATTCTTAAATTAAGTTTCAGTGTTAACTGTAGGGTAAATATCTTCCCCAAAAGTGCCACTGTTAACTGTAGGGTAAATATCTTCTCCAAGAGTGCAGTGTTAACTGTAGGGTAAGTATATTCTCCAGAAGTGCCAATTTTAACCCCAGAGTAAATATCCTCTCCAGAAGTGCCAGTGTTAACCCCAGGGTAAATATCTTCTCCAAAAGTGTCAATGTTAACTGTAGGGTAAATATCCTCTCCAGAAGTGCCAATGTTAACCCCGGGGTAAATATCCTCCCCAGTAGTGCCAGTGTTAACCTCAGGGTAAATATCCTCTCCAGAAGTGCCAATGTTAGCCCCAGGGTAAATATTTTCTCCAGAAGTGTCAGTGTTAACTGTAGGGTAATATATCCTCTCCGGAAGTACCAGTGTTAATTGTAGGGTAATAACCTCTCACATCCTGCCAGTGTTAACTGTAGGGTAAATATCCTCTCCAGAAGTGCCAACTGTAGGATAAATATCCCCCCAAAAGTGCCAGTGTTAACTGTAGGGTAAATATCACCCAAAAAGTGCCAGTGTTAACTGTAGGGTAAATATCACCCCAAAAGTGCCAGTGTTAACTGTAGGGTAAATATCCCCCCAAAGTGCCAGTGTTAACTGTACTTGTTCCATTTCATTTTCGTCCTTGCCCTCAACAGCCAAAATCCCATCACCCTACCGTATAACCTTTATGTATGTTCGTGTGTATGTGTGTGTGTGTGTATGTGTGTGTGTGTGTGTGTGTGTGTGGTGTGTGTGTGCGTGCGTACGTGCGTGCGTGCATGTGTGTGTATACATTTGAATTTGTAAAACCTACTAATTGTAACTGTCTGCATGTGAATGAGTGGGAAGAATGAAAAGCGCTTTGATTTTTTTTTTTGCAAGATAGGGTGCTATATAAATTCCATGTATTATTATCAATATCCTCTCTCACACTGCCAATGTTAACTCTAAGGTATGTATGTATGTATGTATGCATGTTTGTCCGTTGTGTCCGACGATGACCTCCAAAACAGCAGAGGAGGCAGCTGCTGTTTTGGAAACTGGGCAGAAATTTGATTATAGTGGAGATGCCTTGCCCACAGTACATCCCCACTCTCTCGGCCAAGTGGGCATAAGGACAGTCAGTGTTGAAGATGCTCTCCAAAGGCCAACCAGCCCCCAGGGCTGCAGCACATAAGGACTGTGCGAGTCAAGCCTCCTAGTCAGAGAGTCATAGTCGATCACTAAAGACTAAGCTGTAAAGTGCAATTCCATGAGTGGGAAAGCCACTGGTCATACAGCCTCTCACTTTGCTGTTGCCCCCAGCGTCAATGGTTTAATCAAGAACTGTGATAAAGCCCAGGCGCTGACGGCGTAACTCTAAGGTAAATGACTTCTCAAACAGAGCAAACGTTAACTCCAGGATAAATATTCTCTCAAACCCTGCCAATGTTAACTTAAGGGTAACTATTCACTTAAACACGCCTACTGTTCACTATAGGGTAAATATTCTCCTATCCTCTCTCTCCACTGGCTGCCTGTGCCACAGAGAGTTAACTATAAGATCAGTACCCTCTGTTACAAATGTCTCCACAAAACAGCTCTACTGTCTTCACCTATACACTCCTTCTCGTTCCCTCCGCTCTGCTGCAGATACCTTCTCCCATGCTTACGAATACCGAGATTCAACCAATCCACTGTTGGCCGTCGCTCTTTCTCTGTTTCTGGTCCAGTGATCTGGAATGACCTCCCTCTCTCCCTTCGCCAAAAGCCTACTTATGACACTTTAAAATCCAGCCTCAAGACATATTTATTCCAAATCTGATTTTACCCCTCTTGTTTCGTCTCAAATCTACCCCTGCCTAAAACAGCCCAAATCCCACCACCCTGCCAAAGTGTATAATCTTTGTGTGCGTGCGTGCGTGCGTACGTGCGTGCGTGCGTTGTGTGTGTGTGTGTGTGTGTGTGTGTGTGTGTGTGTGTGTGTGTGTGTGTGTGTGTGTGTGTGTGTGTGTGTGTGTGCGCGCGCGCGTATATGTACTTTTGAGTTTGTTAACTTTGTTAATTGTTATTGGTTGTATGTATGGGTGTGTTGAATACAAGCGCTTTGATTTCTTTTTGCAAGATATAGCACTATATAAATTCCATTTATTCTTCTTCTTCTTCTTCTTCTTCTTCTTCTTCTTCTTATTATTATTAAAGAGTGTCAATGTTAGCTGTAGGGTAAATCGACTCTCAAACCCTGCCACTGTTAACTCCATGGTAAATATCCCCCTCAACATTGTCACCTCTTAAAAGAGTGCCAAAGCTAATTTTTAGGATAAATTTCTCCCTCAAACAGTACCCATATTAACTGCGTAGTAAATTATTCCCTTAAACAGTACCCATGTAAACTCCAGAGAAAATATTCTCTCAACAAGCGCCAAAAGTTGATTTTGGGGTAAATATCACATCAAACAGTGCCAATGTTAACTCTAACGGTGAATACCCTCTCACCTTAACACCTCACAGGACACTCAAACCAGCACCCTCACTTACAAAGGGTAAGGGGATAGCTTAGTGGTTAGAACTTTGCGCTCGCAATCTGACGACCCGGGTTCGATTCCCGTTCAAAGGGGATATTTTCCCCTGGAGTTCACATCCGTGCAGACTCCACACTCCCCAAAAGTCCTTCGGATGAGACTCTAAACCGAGGCTCCGTGTGCGAACGCGCGCAGAACATCTTGCGCACACGTTAAATCCTGTCCCGCTTTTCGTAAGAGTAGGCTATTGTGTGCTGGTGGGAACAGATGACAGAATTAACAAAACCGCATACCCACGGGGACTGGATGTAAAAAAAAGCACATAAGTGCTTGTTTCATTATCCCCGATATAAAAGAATAAAATTTTAAAAAATAAATAAAACAATCACACCATGAGCTCAGCGCTCTAACCACTAGTCTACCTCCTCTCCTCCCCCCTCCCCCTCTCCCCCTCTCCTTCCCTCTCCCCCTCTCCCCATCCCCCCTCTCCCTCTCTCCCCCTGTCCCATCCTTCAGAGTAAGTTTACGTTGATAAAAGCGAGAGGGTTCATGCATGGTGTTTGTGTATCCCTTTCAGGCCTCTGGAAGATGGCCACGCAGTTAACAGAGCCTGAATCACCACAGATTGCTTCCGACACCCCATTACCTAGACAGCACAGAGACAGAGAGAGAGATAGAGAGAGATGGAGGGAGAGGGAGGAGAGAGGGTGGAGAGGGAGGAGGGGGGAGAGAGAGAGGGAGGGGAGAGAGATGGGAGGGAGAGGGAGAGAGAGAGAGGGAGAGAGGGAGGGAGGGAGGGGGAGGGAGGGAGAGAAGAAGGGGGAGAGAGGGGAGAGAGAGGAAGAAAGAGAGGGGAAGGAGGGAGAGAGGGGGAAGGAGGAGGAAGGAAGGGAGGGAGAGGGAGAGAGGGGGGGAGAGGGAGA
>CM054139.1:460915-463415 GCA_028751875.1 Rapana venosa | reverse complement strand
GTGTGTGTGTGTGTGTGTGTGTGTGTGTGTGTGTGTGTGTGTGTGTGTGTGTGTGTGTGTGTGTGTGTGTGTGTCTTTCCCGCGCGCTCTCTCTCTCATCCTCGAAAAAAAAGAATTTGTCATTGTCATCGTCTCTCTCTTCCTCTCTCTCTCATCCTCGAAATAAAAGAATTTGTCATTGCCATTGTCATCGTCTCTCTCTCTCCCTCTCTCTCTCATTCTCGAAAGAAAATAACTTTTCATTGTCATCGTTTCTCTCTCCCCCCCCCCTCTCTCTCTCATCCTCGAAAGAAAAGAATTTGTTATTGCCATTGTCATTCTCTCTCTCTCTCTCTCCCCCCTCTCTCTCATCCTCGAAATAAAAGAATTTGTCATTGTCAATGCTATTGTCTCTCTACCCCCCCCCTCTCTCTCAGCCTCGAAAAAAAAGAATTTGTCATTGTCATTGTTATTGTCTCTCTCTCCCTCTCCCCCTCTCTCTCTCTTTCTCTCTCTCTCTCATCCTCGAAATAAAAGAATTTGTCATTGTCATCGTATCTCCCTCCCTCCCTCCCTCTCTCTCTCATCCTCGAAATAAAAGAATTTGTCATTGTCATTGTTCATCGTCTCTCTCTCTCTCTCTCTCTCTCTCTCTCTCTCTCTCTCTCTCTCTCTCTCCCTCCCTCCCTCCCTCTCTCTCTCATCCTTGAAAGAAAAGAATTTGTCATTGTCATCGTTTCTCTCTCCCCCCCCCCCCCTCTCTCTCCCCAGCCTAGGAAAAAAAAGATTTTGTCATTGTCATTGTCATCGTCTCTCTCTCTCCCCCTCCCCCCCCCTCTCTCTCTCTCTCTCTCTCTCTCTCTCTCTCTCTCTCTCTCTCATCCTCGAAAGAAAAGAATTTGTCATTGTCATCGTCCCTCTCTCTCTCTCTCTCTCTCTCTCTCTCTCTCTCTCTCTCCCCTCTCTCTCTTTCTCATCCTCGAAAGAAAAGAATTTGTCATTGTCATTGTCATCGTTCTCTCTCTCTCATTCTCTCTCTCTCTCTCTCTCTTCTCTCTCTTCTCTCTCTCTCTCTCCTCTCTCTCTCCTCTCTCTCTCTCTCTCCTCTCCTCATCCTCGAAATAACAGAATTTGTCATTGTCATTGTCATCGTCTCTCATTGTCCCCTCTCTCTCTCATCCTCAAAATAACAGAATTTTGTCATTGTCATTGTCATCATCTCTCTCTTCTCCCCATCTCTCTCTCTCTCTCTCATCCTCGATATAAAAGAATTTGTCATTGTCATTGTCATCGTTTCTCTCTCTCCCTCCCCCCCTCTCTCTCTCATCTCGAAATAAAAGAATTTGTCATTGTCATTGTCATTGTCATCGTCTCTCTCTCTCCCTCTCTCTCTCTCTCATCCTCAAAAATAAAAGAATTTGTCATTGTCATCGTCTCTCTCTCGTCCTTCCTCTCCCATTCTCGAAATAAAAGAATTTGTCATTGTCATTGTTATTGTCTCTCTTTTCCTCCCTCACTCTCTCTCTCTCTCTCATCCTCGAAATGAAAGAATTTGTCATGTCATTGTTATAGTCTTTCTAAACCCCCCCCCCCCCCCCCCCCCCCTCTCTCAGCCTCGAAAAAAAGAGAATTTGTCATTGTCATTGTTATTGTCTCTCTCTCCCTCCCCCCTCTCTTTCTCTCCTGATCTTGTGGTATTTATCTTTATTATCGTATTGATAGTGGGTGTTATATTGTTGTTTTTTCTCATTTCCTTTGCTAGAGTTCCCAGGTTTGCACTTGTGCTTTAACACTGCAATCCATTTGGATTTTTTTCTTCTATATGTCAACAAAGTTTCACTCGTTTCTGTTTCTCTCTCTCTGTCTCTCTGTCTTGTCTCACTCAAAAATATTCCAAAAGACATGCTCATTTATGTAGATTCTGCAAACCCATATACACAATTATTATCTCTTAGAAAAAAAGAAAACCCACAACACCAGATTATTTTCAGACCAAGGATTCTCCAACATGCAACTTCAGGAAACATTGTTTCTCCCCCCCAAAAAGAATAAACATAGCTGTTTGTTAACAGAACAACACGACTGTGTGCTAACTGGAACAAAGCCAGACAGACGTCGACGGTTCCAGAATAAGCCTTCCGTGCCACAGCTATTGTAAGAGGTCTGATGCCTAAAGAAAGTGAATTTTTAACCAACATGGAAAAGGGGTGGGGACAAGTTTAGCTGACAAAAATTTGTCAATATTGGGTGTTTTCTCTCTTGAAATCACCAGTAGTGACTAGTTATTGCACTATCTATCTATCTATCTATCTATCTATCTATCTATCTATCTATCTATCTATCTATCTATCTGTCCCGTAGTCTGACGACCGTGGGGGCACCCTCAAAGACTCAACAACCAGTTCCCTCCATTCCTCTCTCTGTTCTGCCTTTCTCAGGGTTTTGTTGAGTTCTAGGCCTGTCCATTCGCTGATGTTATCCTCCCAGCTCTTCCTTGGTCTGCCTCTTCTTCTTCCTCCTT
>CM054139.1:438415-448415 GCA_028751875.1 Rapana venosa | reverse complement strand
CACGGTGCAATATCGATGTTGCCAAGAAATCGGTGGACACTTAAGTGTAGATGATCGTAAACACCGCCCCCCCCCCCCCCCCGTGTGTGTGTGTGTGTGTGTGTGTGTGTGTGTTTGTGTCTGTGTGTATGTGTATGTATGCGCGCGCGCGTGTGCGTGCGTACGTGCGTGTGTATATGTGTGTGTGTGCGTGCGTGCGTGTGTATATATGTGTTTGTGTGTGTGTGTAGTGTGTTTGTGTGAGTGTTTATGTGTATAGTGTGTGCGCGCGTGTGTGTGAGTGTGTGTAGTGTGTGTGTTTGTGCGTGTGTTTTGTGTGTGCGTGTTTGTGTGTGTGTGTGTGTGTGTGTTTGTGTAGTGTGTGTGTAGTCTGTGTGTGTAAAGTGTGTGAGTGTGTGTGTGTTTATGTGTAGTGTGTGTTCGCGTGTGTGTGAGTGTGTGATGTGTGGGTTTGTGGTGAGTGTTTATGTGTGTGGTTCGCAAGTGTGTGTGTAGTGTGTGTGAGTATGTGTATGTGTGTATATGTTTGTGTGTGTGTAGTGTGTGTGTTTGTGATTGTGTATGTGTGTTTGTGTTTGTGTGCGTGTGTGTGTGTGTGTGTGTGTGTGTGGTGGTGGTGGTGGTGTGTGTGTGTGTTTGTTGTTGTTTGTGTTGTTTTCTCTGTGTGTGAGCGTGAGCGCAGTGTGTATTGTGTATGTGTGTGTAATTATGTGATTGAGTGAGTGAGAGATAAATATAGAGAGTGCGTGTGTATGTGTATGTGTGTGTGCGCGCGCGCGCGCGCCATGTTCTCATTTTAAGCCGATGAAATGTAAATCTTAAAGAAGTTCTTCTCTCTCTATGAAAATCTATTAGAATTTTTGTATTTCCTAACCAAAAAAAGTTGATATCTTTTACAATAAAAAATGTCTACTTTCCCTCAAAATATTTTACTCATATCGTAAAGTTTAAAAAGTCGTTTTTATAAGGCTTATGACGTTACTTTATAATTACGTTAGCTTACTATTCCAGCATTCTCGTTCTTCTATAATAAAAAGTGTCCCATAACCTACGCGGTCGTAGGGGAGCGAGGCATCAGAGACCTCAACTTCTCAAGGGGCCAGCATATTGAGGACGGCGCCCATCTCCTCTCTCTCGCCGCTTTACCTTCCCTGACCCTAAAGAGGGCAGGTACCCATTTACAGCTGGGTGAACTGGGGGTATGTACTGAAGCCAAGGCGCGCAAACGGTCACCTATCCAAGTGGTAACCACGCTCGATGCTGCTTAACCTTAGCTGGGGGAAAGCGAGTGCACTGACCACAGAGCTATCCCGTCCCCTCTTCTATAATAATGGACAAATATTATTCAGTTCGTGTTGCCACTGATAACACATTTGTAGCAAAGTGATGTCCCGGTTGGTCTTCTGTTGAATCTCTGCGTAATCCTGCATGTATGTCCCTAAAGGGATGAAGGGCATTAAATGTTTAATCGTACGCGCGCTTTAAAGAGATTAAGCTTGAGTGTGTGTGTTTGGGGGGGAGGGGGGGCGGGACTGAGAGAGAGAAGAGAGGGAGCGGGAGAAGGAGAGAAAGAGGGAGAGGGGGGAGGCAGAGACAGAGAGTGTGTGTGTAGTGTGTGTTTTGTGTGTGAGCGTGTGTCTAGTGTGTGTGTAGTATGTGTAAGTGTGTGTGTGTGTGTGTGTGTGTGTGTTGTATCTGTGAGTATGTGTGTGTGTGTGTGTGGTGTGTGTGTGTGTGTGTGTGTGTGTGTGTGTGTGTGTGTGTGTGGTGTGTGTGTGTGAGAGAGAAGAAGAAGAAGAATTGCGAAGAAGAAGAAGGATGATGAAGGAAAAGGATGATGACGAAAAAAAAGAAGAAGAAGAAGAAGAAGAAAGAAGAAGAAGAAGAACAAGAACAAGAACAACAAGAAAAAGAAAAAAAGAAAGAAAAAAAAAAAGAAGAAGAAGAAGAAGAAGAAGAAGAAGAACACAACAACAACAAGAGTAAAACAAAGGAGAACAAGAACAAGAAGAATATATGTTATTGATACAGTGTCATTTATTCATTCATTCATTTATTCATTCATTCATTCATTTATGAATGATCCCTGGTGAATTCTAAGACGCAGACTCAAATTGCCGATGAGCGCCGCTTCTTCTTATCCTTCTTCATCTCTTCTTCTTCTTCTTCTTCTTCTCCTCCTCCTCCTCCCCCTTCTTCTTCTTCTTCATTTTCGTCGTCGTCGTCGTCTTCGTCGAACGCTCAGATATAAAATATTGTTGTCCGTTATATAAGCGAAAATACATCACGCTGCTTTTAAGCGCCTGAAAGTCAGGCCCAGCGCATCCGACTTCGGCATAAGAGAGAATTCTTATCTTTTAACTCTGTCTGGGGGGGCGGGGGGAAGAAAAGCGGCAGGGAGATGGACCAAGCAGGCAGAAACTAGATAAAGAAGGAGGTGACAGGAAGAACAAGGGACTAGGCAGAAACTCAAAGAGAGGGACAGAAAAGAGGAAATGTCTAGCACAAATTATCCAGAAGGTGGGGATGCTATTTATGCTGATAGGCCCTCGGGCATCTGCACGTGGGAAGAAGCCACTGTTCTCACAGAATATTTCCTGTAGTGAACAAGACACAACTATATAGAACGTACGGACGGATGCGAGCAGAAGAAAGAAACTAGTTGTACAGAGACGGATAGGTATGGACACCACATACAGCAGGTGTTTGGAGTATTTCAGTTCGTTCAGATTTCACTGAATATCCTCCGAGTTCGCAGACGACAGATGCTCATTAGTGCACGCGCACGTGTGCGCCAGAGCTTGCACTGTGTTGTGTGTGTGTGGGGGGGGGGGGGGGGGGGGGGGATCAAAAACGCTTTCGCTGCTCTGCATTAATTTTACCCTTAGGAAGAACTCCAAGGTTTGTATCGATGGTGAAATTTTTTGGTGTGCATGTGAACTTTTTTTTTTTTTTGGGAGGGGGGGGTCCCATCATTTAAAAAAAAAGTAACCACGCATTCAGATTATGGTTTTTAGCTGAGGAGGGTGGTGTGAGGGAGGGGTGGGGGTGGTGGTGGTGGGAGGCATACAAGGAGAAAAAAGAAAGAATGGAGGAGAGAGAGAGGAGGGAGAGAGAGGGAGAGAGAGAGAGAAGAGAGAGAGAGAGAGAGAGAGAGAGAGAGAGAGAGAAAGATAGAGAGGCAGAGACAGAGACAGACAGACGGGAAATGAGACAGAGAAAACAGAGAGAGGAGCAGACATCAAACAGACAGACAGACAGACAGGCATACAGACAGCCAGGCAGACAGACAAACAGATAGACGGGCAGACTAGACAGACAGCAGACAGAGATGAGAGATAGAGCAGGCAGACAGAAAGACAAACAGACAGACAAACAGGCAGACAGGCACACAAACACAGAGATAGAGAGAGAAGCAGTGACAGTGAGACAGTGATCTACACACAGAGAGAGAAGCAGACATAAAACAGAAAGACCAATTAGCACAGAAACAGATAGATAGATAGATAGATAGATAGATAGATAGATAGAAGAGAGAGAGAGAGAGAGAGAGAGAGAGAGAGAAGACAGACAGAGAGACAGAGAGAGACATACAGGGAGAGAAGTAGACATGAGACAGACAGACAGACAGAACAGACAGCAAACAACACACACACACACACACACACACACACCACACACACACACACACACACACACCACACACACAGACGCAGAGATACAGAGAGACGCAGACATGAAACAGACAGGCAGGCATACAGATAGGCAGACAGTCAGACAAACAGACAGACAGGCAGGCAGGCAGACATGCAGGCAGACAGGCAGACAGTCAGACAAACATGTAGACAGGCAGGCAGGCAGGCAGACAGGCAGGACAGAGCAGGCAGACAGACAGACAGACACAGACAGCACAACAGCAACAGGCAGGCAGCAGGCAGACAGGCAGGCAGGCAGCACAGCACAGGCAGGCAGGAGCAGACAGACAGCAGGCAGGCAGGCAGGCAGACGCAGACATGAAACAGACAGGCAGACAAACATACAGACAGGCAGGCAGGCAGGCAAACATACATACAGACAGACAGACAGACAGGCAGGCAAACATACAGACAGGCAGGCAGACAGACAGACAAGCAGGTAGGCACACAGGCAATGTGAGGTGTGAAGTGTGTGAGGTACAGGCGAAGTGGTGGAGGCCAATTAGCGATCACTTTTGTCTGCTGTACGCTGAACTGACCTCCATCTTCACTATGCTCTAGCTTTGGCCACGCACCGCCTGCCATTTTTTTGGCCACTTTTTCTTCTGTTTTCCTAAAATGGTTTGCTTTCGCATTCATAACACACGTCCTGTGACTAAGGCATCGCAGAAATAATAAAAACTTGTGTGTGCTTGCGTGCGTTGCGTCGTGGTAGCGTGTTGTGTGTGTGTGTGTGTGTGTGTGTGTTGTGTGTGTGTTGTGTGTGTGGAGAGGAGTAGAAGAGAGGAGAGATGAGAGATGTGAGGAGAGGAGAATGAGAGATGATGGAGAGAGGACTAGCCTTTGACTGAAAAGCTCATGTAATTTTGCACAAATTTGAAATTTTTTTTTTTGGGGGGGGGGGGGGGGGGGTTGATCCTTTTATTTCGAGGAAAAGGGATTAAGCATTCTTGCGCTTTTTTTTTTTACATGCAGCCCCGTACGTGTGCATGCAGTTTTGTAAATTTTGTCATCCCGTTCCCACTAGCACACAATGACCTACTCTTCCAAAAAGTGGAACAGGTTTTGACGTGTTTCTTTTTTCAGCATCACACCCATCACACCCTCAGTCATTTGTCGTCTGCTAAGCTTCCTAACGGCAATCTGCATGCGCGGGGTCAACGGCTGTAGGTCAACACAAGCCATCCTTATTTGATGACCATTTCCAACTTTCTCAGACTACCTGGTATTGCTCTATGTCCTCAATCCCCCTACCCCCCTCCCCCCAAAAAACAAACAAAAAAAACAACAAAAAAACCCACCCCCACCAGCCAACCAACCAACCAACCAACCAACCATCAAACAAGTACACACGTAATTTGTTCATGCTGAAGAAAAAAAGATTTGCGAAAATCAGCAGACATTTTCAGACTAGCACTTTTATTATAAAAAAAGATACTACATGACCCAGAAGCTAAAGGTGGAGTGTAGCCTGTATCTAGGCCACATACCCTGCCTGCTGTACTTACCTCCCTTTTTCTCTAGTTATTTTTCTTCGTCTAACGTTGTTATCCTCCCCTACTTCTTCCTCCCCGACTCCCTCCCTCCCTCTCACGTTTTTTGCCTTTCTTATCCTTAACAAGTATAGATCAATGAACTTGAAGAAAGAAGAGGCGCACGAGGTAGTGATAGAGTTCCAATTAGGCCTGTCACGTTTTCTTTTGGTTTTTTTTTTAAAGGATTGGTGGTGATGGTGGAGAGTGAGGATGAAGGAGAGGGAGGTAGGGCAATTTTTAAAAGAAAAAATGGAGTTGTTTTTCTTTCTCCGAAAAAAGCAAAAGTTGGAGTCAGACGGCTGAGATAATCTATTTGTGAAGAAGTCTCACCCCCACACACAAAAAATAGTATGACTGCTTTGGCGTAACCTGTCTGAATGGGGAAAAAATATAGTATCGTGTATGTCATTCACAAGGACAGCGAATATGGAGGAAGCTGGTTGCAACATCTTCAGTGGTGCCCTAACGGTTTGCAGGACTATGGGACAGGTGAAAGTGAGGTGAAGGTGATGTCAGTACGTCGAAAGGCTTCAAAGATAACAATTCTCTCTCTCATGCTGAAGTTGGATGTGCTGGGCCTGACTTGTCAGGCGCTTGATGTCGGCACAGCGCATTTTTTGCATATATGACAGACAAGAGTACTTACTGTCTGAGTGTTCGATGAAAAATTCAGTTAGTCAGTCAGTCAGTCACTCTCTCTCTCTCTCTCTCTCTCTCTCTCTCTCTCTCTCTCTCTCTCTCTCTCCTCTCTCTTCTTTCTCTCTCTCTCTCTTTCTCTCTCTCTCTTTCTCTCTCTCTCCCTTCCCCCTCTCTCTCTCCTCTTCCTCCAACTCTCTCTCTCTCCCCTTCCCTTCATCTCTCTCTCCCCCTCCCTCCAAATCTCTCTTCCTCCTCCCCCCCCCTCTCTCTCTCTCTCTCTCTCTCTCTCTCTCTCTCTCTCTCTCTCTCTCTTTCTCTCAATACATCATTTTATCTTCTTGTTATTCTCTCCTTTCCTTTTTCTTTCCCATCACTTCCTCTTGCTTTCACCACTCCTAATGAAAAGAACCCAACAGAGATCCTCCTCCCCATCATCATCATCATCATCATCATCATCATCATCATCATCATACTCCACGTTCCATTCCTTAGGCACCAGCCTGCATGCAGAGAATGGGGTGATGTAACACTGACACGCCCTTCCCTGTCAGGCGATGAATGCACGCACTGTCCTGCTGTGCTGTGCTGTGCTGTGCTGTGCTGTGCTGCGTTGTGCTGTGCTGTGCTGCGCTGTGCTGTGCTGTGCTGCGCTGCGCTGTGCTGCGCTGCGCTGTGCTGCGCTGTGCTGTGCTGTGCTGTGCTGTGCTGTGCTGTGCTGCGCACGTCTGGAACTCCTGCAGTGATACTGATGGCAGAGAGAAGGCGCCATCATTTACCAGTACGTACATTTTTACATTTTTGACTCGGCACTACTGCGCAGAGCCGAGGACCGAGATGGATGGAGGAGGCTTACCACGGCATCGTCTTTCGTGTCTCCCTCACGACCGCCAAGGTCACGGGACTAATGATGATGATGATGATGATGATGACATTTTTACACATCGCCATCATGTTCTATGTACGTCGGTTGTTGTTTTTTTCATGTACGGAATTGGGGTGTGGTTTGCTTTTTTTTGCTTCATTCTTCAGCATGATTTGATTCTGAGATTTAACTCTTTCAGGCACGCCCACCGAATATTCCGCCAGACCTTCATTCCATATTCTTAGTTGGAAAACTTGGCAGGTTTTATGGCGTCACTGGAATCCCGTTACCAGAATATCCTGACTAGATTTGCATAACGTTTAATGGTGGTTTCTAACCCCTCCTCAAAAAGTGTGACCCCCCCCAACCCACCCACCCTGCCACTTTGTTTTCAACAGCATGTTCGCGAAAATGGCTGATGGTGAATCATTTCCGGTCCGAGCAGCATGCAGAAATCCAGCAAATTTTTACAGTCCTTGTGGCTGCAAATATTGTGACATAGAAAAGGGATGAGATGTGGTGAGAATATCACCAATACTCATATACTTTTGGACTGCCAGAGTGTAAAAAAACCTTTCATGCCCCATTTTTTTTAATGAAAACTCCCTCACCAGCATATTCAATAATTTAAAACTGGCATTTGAAATTGTGGAAGGACTTTATCGCAGTCGCTTAGGACATTTGTTATAGTTGCATTAACGTTAATGACTTGTTTTTATGTTTTTATAATTCCTGTTGCATTGCCAAGTTTCTTTATGTGATTAAAAAAAAAACCATGGTTGGTGGGTTTTGTTTTTTTGGGGGGGTTAGTTTTAATTTTTGTTTTGTTTTAAAAGATATCAACCCCTCCATTTGTTCCTCCTCGTCTAATAGGAAGGAAGGTGGCAGGATGGTTAAGACGTTCGCCTGCCAACAAGTAAACCGTGAAGTTGTGGGTTCGATTCCCAGCCTCGCCCTTTCTTCCAAGTTTGACAAAAAAATCAAACTGAATGTCAAAGTCCTTTGGATGAGACTATAAACCGAGGCCCCGTGTTCGAACGCATGTAGAACATCTTGCGCACACGTTAAATCCTGTTCCGCTTTTTGGAAGAGTAGGCCATTGTGTGCCGGTGGAAACAGATGACAAAATTTAAAAAACCGCATACACACGGGGACTAGATGTAAAAAAGCACATGAGGGCTTATTCCATTATCCTCAATATAAAAGAATAAATTAAAAAATATATATTAAACAAATATCTCCATTTTTTCGCCCTCGTCTAATATCACTAGAAGTGAACAGACGTAAAATTAAAGTCCACAACAACAATTAAAAAAAGGGATTCAGATATTGAACTTACATATAATCATGTCAAACACCCCCCCCCCCCCCCTCCCCAACCACTGAGGAATTCACAAAATATGCTATTTCATGCTGGCATTGAAAGGGTTTAAAACCGTTAAGAGGTGACCGCCCCGATATGGCCTCTGTGGTCCTCATTCGAAGATGGATTATGGAAATTCGAGTTTTCTGATCGATTCTTGGTCAAACTGGGGGATAAGGGCGAGGCTGGGCAATCAACTTCAGGGATACATCAGGTTTAACTACATTGTTGCAGGCAAACTACTATAACATCTGATTCTTATGGAAAGCGCTGAATGAAGCAACATCTAAAGGCCTCAGATGCTCTTTTGTTGTCTCTGTTGTGGTTTTCGTGTTCATGAGGTAAGGAATCAGATCATGGTTTTAGAGTCCCTGTGTTAACTTTGTAAAGTTTGATTTTCCCACGTACACAATGGCTACAAAAGGGAACAGATTGGGCCGCAAGAACCCAAACGGCTCGGATGTTATTAAACTTTGATTAGTGTTTTTGTCAATGGGAAGAAAGGGAGGCTGAATCGCACCTTGACCTCCAACGGTTTTGTAGCATGCAAAAGTACATTAAATCCTTTTCTATTCTTTGGGACCTACCTTGAGTTCCGTTTTGATTGACTTCGAGGTAATTCAAAATTCGATATTCTTTTTCTTTCCAGCCTGTTCTTGAGTGGTGTCTTCTCTGCACCTTGTTCTTCTCTGTTTGCATGCTAAGATAACTTATTACCCTGATCGTGATCTAGGTTTTCTGTCCTCTTGTTCTTCTCTCTCTCTCTCTCTCTCCCATGAGACTATAAACCGAGGCCCTGTGTGTGAATGCACACAGGACATCATGCGTACATGTTAAAACCCATTTTGCTTTTTGGAAGAGTAGGCCATTGTGTGCCGGTGGGAATGGATGACAAAATATACAAAAAACTATATACATATGGGGACTCGATGTTAAAAGAGCACATGAGTGTTTATTCCATTATCCTCGAAATAAAAGAAAAATATCTCCCCCTCTCTCTCTCCATCTCTCTTTATCTACTCTGTCTGTCCGTCTGTATGTCTGCCTGTCTGTATGTCTGTATGTCTCTCTCTCTTTGTCTGTCTACATCTCTCTATCTCTCTCTCTCTTCCCCGCTCTTGTTCCTTCTCTCTCTCTCCCTCTCTCTCTCTCCCTCTCTCTCTCTCCCCTCTCTCTCTCTCTCTCTCTCTCTCTCTCTCATCGTGTCTCACGACCATCACCCCCCCACCCACCCACCCACACACACACACACACACACACAACATCATTTGCATTCTACTTCTCTACTTCTCTCCTGTTCTTTTCCACCCCTTCTTCTGGTTTTCATCACTCCTCAAAACAAAAAAAAAGGTCCCCCATTACTACACGCGTGTTCCATTCTTGGGCACCAGCCTGCATGCAGAGAATGGGGTGATGTAACACTGACACGCCCTTCCCTGTCCGGCGATGAATGCACGCACTGTCCTGCTGTGCTGTGTTGTGCTGTGCTTGTGCTGCGCTGTGCTGTGCTGTGCTGTGTTGTGCTGTTCTGTGCTGTGTTGTTTTGTGCTGTGTTGTTCTGTGCTGTGTTGTTCTGTGCTGTGCTGTGCTGTGTTGCTGTGCTGTGCTGTGCTGTGCTGTGTTGTGCTGTGCTGTGCTGTGCTGTGTGTGTTGTGTTGTGCTGTGCTGTGCTGTGCTGTGTTGTGCTGTGCTGTTCTGTGCTGCTGTGCTGTGTTGTGCTGTGCTGTGCTGTGCTGTGCTGTGTTGTGCTGTGTTGTGCTGTGCTGCGTGCTGTGCTGTGCTGTGCTGTGCTGTGCTGTGCTGTGCTGTGCTGTGCTGTGCTGTGCTTTGCTGTGCTGTGCTGTGCTGTGCATGTCTGGAACTCCTGCAGTGATACTGATGGCAGAGAGAAGGCGCCATCATGTAC
>CM054139.1:408415-415915 GCA_028751875.1 Rapana venosa | reverse complement strand
GAAGTCGGAATGCGGCTACCTTCGTGGTGGACACACACACACACACAAACACGGTCGCGCGCGCACACACACACACATACACACGCACACACACACGCACACAAACACACACACACACATGCACTGCTTATTCAATGTACCATCTGAAAATAAAAGTTTGACTTTGACTTTGACTTTCACACACACACACACACGCACACACACTTACACACACACACGCACGCACGCACACACACACACACACACACACACACACACACACACACACATACACACACACACACACACACACAAACAAACACACACACACATGCACTGATTATTCAATGTACCATCTGAAAATAAAAGTTTGACTTTGACTTTGACTTTCACTTCCACACACACGCACACACACACACACACACAAACAAACACACACACATGCACTGCTTATTCAATGTACCATCTGAAAATAAAAGTTTGACTTTGACTTTGACTTTCACTCACTCACACACACTCACACGCACACACACACACACACACACGCACACACACACACACACACACACACACACAACACACACACACACACACACACACACACACACACACAAATCTCACCATTGGTGAACCTTGGAGCTCTAGCCGAGGAACAAAACAAAAACAGATCTTATTTTATCCCTGAAGTCGGAATGTGGCTATTTTTTAATGGTAGGCACAAAAAACCCAACCCAAAACGGTCGCATACACACACAAAAAAATCTCACCATTAGCGAACATGGGAGCTCTAGCTGATTAGGAAAAAATTATATAATTGCAGCCCCGAAGTCGGAATTTGGCTACCTTATATGGTTGACCAAACAAACAAAAAAGGAAAATAGTTGCATACACAAAACTCTCACCATTTGAGGGGGGGGGGGGGTGACCCTTGAATCTCTAGCACGAGATAGAAAAAGAAAAATATATATATTTACACACACCAGGCGAGACATTCTATTTGTAAAAATAAAATTTAAAAGTTGGTTGATTTAATTCAATACCTTGCTTAGAAAAATATGATTATTAGCAAGCAACTAGTGAACCATTAATTAAACGATTTTTGAACAACACACACACACGCACTCAAACGCACACGCACAAACACACACACACACACACGCGCGCGCGCGCGCACATACTTACACACACACACCTCATTATAACCAATAATTATAAACTCTGGGGTCGGGGGGGGGGGGGGGGGCGGTGCGTATGTGTGTGTGTGTATGTGTGTGCCTGTGTGTGTATGTGTGTGTGTGTTACCTTGGAAATCTGAGCCTTGGAACCAGTTCGAGAGAAAAGGAGGAGGAGAAGGAAGAGAAGTAGGGTGAGAGAGAGACAGAGACAGAGAGACAGAGACAAAGACAGGACAGAAGGAGGAGGAGGAAGAGGAAAAAAAAAAGAAGAAGAGGGAAAGAAAGTAGGAGGAGGAGGAGGTGAGAGAGAGAGACAGAGACAGAGAGAGAGACAGAGAGAGAGATAGAGAGAAAAAGACAGACAAACAGAAAGACAGAGACAGACAGACAGACAGGAAGTGAGAGAGAGAAATTATTTCAGAGAGAGAGCTCTCTTTCTTTCTCTCTTTCATTCTTTCTCTCTCTCTCTCTCTCTCTCTCTCTCTCTCTCTCTCTCTCTCTCTCTCTCTCTCTCTCTCTCTCTCTTTTCGCCTGTTGGTTCTGTATACGTTTCTACTCAGCTCTCTTTCTGTCTCTGCTCATTTGAGAAGGCACTTTCGCCGGCAACAACGCACTTTGAAGTCAAAGCAAAGAGAAGGCATGACTGGCAGTTTCCCTGGTTAGTCGTAGCACAGCAACAGTTTCATGGCCTACACCATCATCCTCTTTGGATGTAGACAGTGTCCTGGTTTTTGTTATATGAGAGAGAGAGAGAGGGGAGAGACAGGACAGACAGAGAGGGGGGGGGGAAGGGAAAGAGGGAGGGGGGAAAGAAAGAGACAAAGAGACAGAGAGCGAGTAAAGACAGACAGACAGAGATGGGGGATAGATTGATTGAAGAGAAACACAGGAGGGACAGACAGAGGAAATTACAGAAAGAAAGAGAGACAGACAGAAGAGAGAGTTTACGAAGGAGAGAGAAGGGAGCGAGAGAGAGAGAGAAGGGAAAGAGAGAGAAAAGGGGAGAGAGAAGGAGGAGAGAGAAGGAGGGAGAGATTGAGGAGAAAAGGAGAGAGAGAGAGTAGAGAGGAGAGAGAGAGAGAGAGAGAGAGAGAGAGAGAAAGAGAGAGAGAGGGGGGGGGGAGAGAAGACAAACAGATAGACTTAGGGCAGAAAGACAGAGGGACAGAAAGACAGAGACAGAGACAGAAAGAGAGAGAGAGAGATTGTTTCAGAGAGGAAGCATTCTCTCTCTCATATTCTCCCTGTTGGTTCAGTATACGTTTTTACTCAGCTCTCTTTCTGTCTCTGCTCATTTGAGAAGGCACTTTCGCCGGCAACGACGCACTTTGAAGTCAAAGCAAAGAGAAGGCAAGACTGGCAGTTTCTCTGGTTAGTCGAAGCACAGCAACAGTTTCATGGCCTACACCATCATCCTCTTTGGATGTAGACAGTGTCCGGGTTTTGTTGTGTGTGTGTGTGTGTGTGTGAGAGGGAGAGAGAGGGAGAGAGATGGAGAGAGATAGAGACAGACAGACAGACAGAGATAGATATTAAGACAGAGATTGATAGACAGAGAAACACAGAGAGGGACAGACAGAGAGAAGGACACGAGAGAGAGACAGACAGATAGACAGACAGAGAAAGAGACAGAAAGTGAGAGATATATTATTTCAGAGAGAAAGCACTCTCTCTCTCTCTCTCTCTCTCTCTCTCTCTCTCTCTCTCTCTCTCTCTTTCTTTCTCTCTCTGTCTATGTCTCTGTCTCTGTCTGTTTGTCTCTGTCTGTCTGTCTGTCTCTCTATCATTCTCCATATTGGTTCAGTATACACTTTTACTCAGCTCTCTTTCCGTCTCTACTCATTTGAGAAGGCACTTTCGCCTGCAGTGACGTACTTTGAAGTCAAAGCAAAGAGAAGGCAAGACTGGCAGTTTCTTTGGTTAGTCGAAGCACAGCAACAGTTTCATGGCCTACACCATCATCCTCTTTGGATGTAGACAGTGTCCGGTTTTTTAATGCGGAAAGTTAAGTATACATTCGGACATTGACCTGGAAACACTTCAACTGGATATTTCATCAAATCAGGACTTTGTTGAAACGCATTCAAACATTTTTTTACAGGGTAAAGTACGCATTGATGGGTAGTCTAAAGTAGGGAAGGTGAAGTCTGTGTGTGTTGTGTGTGTGTAAGTGTGTGTGTGTGTGTGTGCGTGTATGTGTGGTGTAATAGAGATAGATAGATAGATAGATAGATAGATAGATAGATAGATAGATAGATAGATAGAAAGATAGAGAGATAGAGAGATAGATGATAGATAGATACATACATACATTTATACATACATGCATATCTACGTATGTACGTACGTACGTACATACATACATAGACAGACAGACGGACGGCTACTACGGAGGGACGGACAGACAGATAGACAAATAGATAGATAAAGTTCACCTTTGCGCTTGGCAGCTGCATGGTGTGTGTCTCTCTCTGTTTAAGTGTGGGATTGGTGTGTTTCTCCTCGTCCTTCCTGGAAAGTTTTGTGTCATCGTGTTTCTAGCAACTCCAGGAATTGCGCGGTCAGAACAGTTTTCTTTGATATGATTTGACTTTCGACATTTTTCAATTTGTAATCTTTCTTTGTTTTATATTCGTTTTCGAAATTTATTGACTCTATGATTTGTGTTTACCGGATTGCGTTGATCTTTGTGACCCTGTTTACTGTGACCCTGCCGCAGCGTGCACATTTGCACGTGATTCACGACTCAAAACCGCCCCACCACCACTGCCCAGCATTTGTCACTACTCGGCAATGACACTATCTATTACAGACTTAAGAGCTTTCTCCTCACATGGGTTTCACCAAATGCAAAATGGAATCAAAGAGTATATTGTAAACCTTGGAATACACCGCCGGAAAACCAGAAGAGGAACACATGCGGGCATACGTCATCGATTGCAGCGTGCTTCCCCTACATCTTGTCCTCCAGATGTTTCATCCTCTGTCTGTGACTCTAACGATTCTGTCCGTGACGTGTGTAATGATTTTCATGAGACTATAAATCCCCTGACTGACCCAGTTCTTTTACCATCTTCCATTCCTGGCTCGCCACCCAAACCCTTGTCTACTCTTCCACTGCACACATCTCTACCATCACCCTCACCCTCTTCCTCTGATAGTCATAGTCAATCACCACTGTCTTCTTCAACCTCTTTGCCTCCCTCAAACCTTCTCCACATGTGTCTTCTCAACGCCCAATCTGTCTGTCCTGATGGTAAAGCCGACTTCATTTCTGACTTCATTTCTGAACACAACATAGATCTTACAGAAACTTGGCTAAAACTACTTGGTCACGAACCAAAGATAAAACAGCTGACGCCACCTGGCTACAAAACTCTTTCTTTCCCCTGACTCTCCCGTGGAGGTGGCATTGCCATCTACAAAGAGTATCTGCATCTAACTCTTTCTATCTGTCACTTCATTCCTTTTTTCCCCGGAATCTTTCGAAGTCTGTGAACTCAGCCTCACCTTACCTGGCCACTCTGTTACTCTCTGTTGCCTTTACCGTCCACCTCCCAACCGTAGAAACAATTTGGCGTCTTCAGTTTTCCACCAAGAGTTTCAATCACTCCTTGACCACTTCAGCCTCTCTCCCAAGAAACTTATCATTCTTGGTGACTTTAACTTCCACTTTGACAACCAGTCTTCTCCTGATGTTAAGCGTCTTTCTCTTTCTTTGTCTAACCACTCTCTTTCCCAGCTGGTAAACGAACCAACAAACAGATCTGGTCACATTTTAGACTGGCTTTTCACTGATGTTTCACAAAGTCTAGTCACATCTCAGTCTGTATCTGTCACTGACGAACTGCTCTCTGATCATTCTACCATTCTGTTCTCCCTAAACATCGCAAAACCTATCAGAAAGAAGAAGTGCATTACCCGTCGCAACCTCAAGACCATAGATATTCAAACTTTTTCCCAAGCAGCTGAACGTCTATCACAAACGTCTGACCATATTGGCCCTTCTAAACACTACAATACCGTCCTCAGCCAACTCCTTGATGAGCATGCACCTCCTACTGACCATCTCCTGCCTGATAGGTCCTGTGCACCATGGTACACCCATGACATCCTGGTCGCAAAACGCAAACGCCGACAACTAGAACGGCAATGGCGAAAATCAAAAACTGAAATAAACAAACAGCTTCTTCGTAAACAAATCAACAAAGTCAAAACCTTAATCCATTCAGCAAAAACAAAGTATTACTCTTCTTAAGTTCTTGATGCCACATCTATGAAATCTCTCTTTTCCCTCACATCCACTCTTCTTGGATCTGCGAAGGCTAGCCCTCTGCCTTCTATCTACAACCACTCTGAAATTCCTTCTATATTTTCTGCATTCTTTTCTGACAAAATCCGCAACATTCGCTCTAGCTTGGATCAGACTCCTTTCCAGCCTGCAATTTCTGATCCTCAATTTTCTGGCACTCCTCTCCTTTTCTTTCATCCGACAAGTGAGAAAGAAATCATGACAATTCTGAAAGAAATGACTATAAAATCATGCGATCTCCACCCCATACCTGCTCCTCTTTTCACACAGTGCCTACCCCAACTCATACCCACTATCACGAAAATAGTAAACTCATCTCTTGTTTCTGGAAATGTTCCTTCAGCTCTCAAAACTGCTTTAGTCACACCACTACTCAAAAAGCGTGACCTTGACCCTAACATTCTGAAGAATTACAGACCTGTTTCCAACCTACCTTTTATCTCTAAAGTCCTTGGAAGAGTTGTTCTGAAACAGCTCAACAACAACCTTCTCTCCAACAGTCTTCTTTCTGCGTTTTAATTTGCCTATCGCGTCAACCACAGCACTGAAACCACCCTAGTCCACACATTAAACACGCTTCTACTTGCTTCTGACTCAGGGAAAATCTCCCTCCTCAATCTACTCGACTTATCTGCAGCCTTCGACACTATTGACCACTCTTTTCTTCTCTCCCATCTTGAAGAAACGTTTGGTGTTACTGGTACAGCCCTTACCTGGTTTAGCTCATACCTGACTGACCGATTCCAGACAGTCATAGTAAACAAGATTCAGTCAGTACCTGCCAGACTGGAATGTGGAGTCCTGCAGGGATCAGTTCTGGGCCCTGTTCTTTTCACTCTCTACACCGCTCCACTGTCACATATTATTAACCGTCATCAGATCAACCATCAATTTTATGCAGATGACTCTCAGATTCTAAGCAGTGACACTCCTGAAATCTGCCTTCTCTCTTGACAAATATGGCCCACTGCTTTCAAGATATCCAAAACTGGATGATAGAGAACAAGTTACAACTAAACGCTGATAAAACTGAAGCCATGCTTGTAGGGACCAAAAACAAACTCTCTTCCATTACAACAGCTTCAATAGAATTCGGCAATGCATCAGTCCCTCTATCCACTGCTGTGAAGTATCTAGGCGTTATTATCAACAACACACTCTCTATGCAAAAGTTCATCACCCAGACCTGCCAGTCGTGCTACTATCAATTATGGCGTATTAGTGCAATTCGAAAGCACCTGTCCACAGGCGCAACATCCAAACTTGTTATGTCTTTCATTCTTTCACGTCTGGACTATTGCAATTCTCTTTTGGCTGGTCTGCCAGCATCATCTATCCACTCCCTTCAACGTATTCAAAACTCTGCAGGTTGACTAGTCCTCAGAAAGAAAAAAATCTGAGCACATTACCCCTCTCTTGCGATCTCTCCACTGGCTGCCTCTGCCACAAAGACTAAACTATAAGATCAGTACTCTCTGTTAGAAATGTCTCCACAAAACAGCACCCTCCTACCTCTGTGAATGTCTTCACCTGTACACTCCTTCTCGTTCCCTTCGCTCTGCTGCGGATTCCTTGTGCTTACGAATACCTAGATTCAGCCACTCCACCGTTGGTCGTTGCTCTTTCTCTGTTTCTGGTCCATCGATTTGGAATGGCCTCCCTATCTATCTTCACCAAAGGCCTTCTTGTGACACTTTTAAATCTGGCCTCAAGACATATTTGTTTCAAACCTAAGATTTTCCTGTCCTGTTTCATTTCATAGCTGTCCCTGCTTTTCAACAGCCAAAAATTCCATCACCCTGCCAAAGTGTGTAACCTCTGTGTGTGTGTGTGTGTGTGTGTGTGTGTGTTGTGTGTGTGTGTGTGTGTGTGTGTGTGTGTGTGTGTGTGCATTTCGACTTGTTAGAACTATTACTTGCTATTTGTTGCATGACTGTGTAAGAATGAGTTGAGTGCAAAGGCTTTGATTTGTCTGTGTAAGATACAGCGCTATATAAATTCCATTTATTATCATTATTATTTATATTATTATTA
>CM054139.1:385915-400915 GCA_028751875.1 Rapana venosa | reverse complement strand
TTCCAATCTCAGAGATGACCTCAGACAAAATGGCATTAGTATAGCATCTGACCTCACCTCACGGCAAAAGGAGCTGATTGACTTCTACCGCAGTCAGGGAAAAGTCGCCTACTTCTACAATGGTAGATTGCAGGTCAGGGACAAACAGGAGTCAAGACCAAGGCTTCCTGAAGAGAAACGAAATACAGCAAGGTCCAATTGGGAAACAGAAGACTGGCCACATCTACAACACACCAGGCAGAGAGGACGTGACAGAGACTGGTTCAACAAACAGTCAACTGGAAGCACTAACAGGAGCCAGCCAGACAGACTCTCCAGGTCATCTCCACTTCAACCAAACGATGACGAGCTTGAAGTTCCTCCACCAAGTGTCAGACGTCAGTGGCAACCCATACTCGGGCAAGGCCTTTCAAAGGAAACGTGGAAATAATTGTCTCCAGGAGCAACACAGAGTACACAAAGATCCACCAATTCCAGGACTCTGTTCATACCAGGAATCAGCGAAGAATGTTCCATGATGAATCTGACAGGAGACCAGTTGTTCCAGCCCTCAATCATAACAGTGAGGAGGAAAATGACTTTCCATCACCTGAGCAGAAACGGTTTGTGTTTTTTTAAAGACCAGTGTTACAAAGAGACCAGAGCAACTGGTGAATAGACTAGCACAGTATTCTGAGAGCAGTACACCTAGTCATCAAGATCGAAGCAACAATATGCAAGAGCCGGCATACATATAGTGTGTGAGGCTGTTGGGAGAGTCTTATACAAAGTCACAATGACTCAAAGAAAAGTATAGACAGGTGTGAGAAAGTGGTAAAAATGAGGAAAACATTGTAGAGAAAGACAATAGCTTTTCTCCATCACCCAGGATTGAAGAACAGAAAGATGACGACAAAACTACAGATGATGAAACTGAAGTAAAAATGAGGTGTGACAGGGAAACCTTCCACCAACATGGTCTTGACAGTCATGAACATGGACTGAACTCTACAGACGGTGAACAAGACTTAACAAAGGTTAATGAGACTCAAGAACTGACTGATGGCAACTTTGACAGACCGACTGACACTGTAGACCAAAACAACAGTATGAAGAGCCCAGAAAAACATGGTGACAGTGAGGTCTCACAATTAAAGAACGGTAGAGGAAAAGGTGGTAAGGCAGTCTATAAACAGTCAGACACCAGCAAAAGTAAAAACACTGACTCTCAGAGAAAGGTGGAGGTAACAGAGCAGGGTAAGGCAGGATCTGTAAGCCTGTGTAATGCCCAGACATCAGGAGCTGGGAGGCAGCCCAGGCCTCCAAGGCGTGCTGCCTCTCAAAAGCAAACTAACAGAAGCTCAAAGCACGCACTAGTAGAGACACGCAGGTCACAGTTAGCCAATCGAGTATCCTGGACTCTCTCAGGAGAGTTTCAGTGGGGGAACATTCCCAAGAGAGCGAAGTGGCTTCGCGTGAGAAAAGAAAGCCTGCTAATTCTGGAGCCTCTGTCTCCAAGAAATAGGACATTTGGCCGGGCCACAGGAAGATTACCTTCATTTAAAAGTAATGGAACCCTATTTCCTGGCTCAGTTAAATAAATCCAAAGAGAAACAGACAATGTTTGTAAATACTGTAGATAAACAACATATTAATTTTCTAAACTATAATGTTAATGCTTATTACAAAAGTTAGAAAATAATGATTTTGTTAATTTCATTTTGTCTCATGATTTTATATGTTTAACAGAAACCTTTGTAAGTTTTGATTTTGAATCACCACTATTCAGTGATTTTTGTTGTATTTACATCAAAGGCAAAAAAACTGTCGCATCAGGGCCGATATCTGGAGGAGTGATAGTGATGGTGAGGAAAAAGTATGCCTGCTACATTGAAAAGGTTGATGTAGTATATAATAATATGGTTGTGCTTAACATTCAAAAGGATCTGTTACAAACTAATAAAGATGTACTGCTAATTTGTACTTATATACCCCCATATGATTCCACATTTTGGAATCATCACCAAAATGGTTATGGCATGGAAATGCTAGAACAGTGTATATTGGACTTGCAGGAATCGATTGAGATGATTTTTATGTTCTATTAACTGGTGATTTAAAAATGCAAGAACAGCATGTGAAAACATTTCTTTTTCTGATGATGAATTTGATTGGGAGTTAAATACAGTAGATGTTGCAAATGATTATTCTAGAAATCACAAGACAAACAAACAAATGTGTTTGGCAATCAGCTGCTTGAAATCTGTAATATGTTTAATTGCTTAATTTTAAATGTCTGTGTCAACATGACTTTGATGATGGGTACACCTTTATTTCATCCTCAGGAGCCAGCATAGTTGACTATTATATCATGTCTTGTGAATTGTATGCATGTGTTGATATTGTAGCTGTAGACATAAAAACTACTACAGAATCAGATCATCTACCTGTTGTTATGAGGATTGACTTGAAACCAGATGTGACCAAACAAAATGTTGCACAATCAGACAAAGAAGAAAATAGTGCTGTTGAAAAAATTGTCTGGAAAGATGATAAAAAAGAAGAATTTATTGAATCACTTAATAGCCACACCATGCAGAATAGAATTGTAAGTGCACTAAACCTGCTTGACAGTGACATAGATGATGCTCTGGAGCAATTTACACAATGTCTGAATGAGGCTAGTAGGTGCATGCTCACTAGACGTCATGCCTGTCAGAATAAACTGTCAAGGTGGTTCGATGATGAGTGTCGCCAGGCTAAAAAAGAGACCAGAAGAGCCTTGAATTTATTTAGGAAAACAAAAGATGAAAACGACAGACAACTCTATGTTACAGCACGAAAAAAATATAGACGTTTATTAAAGACCAAACGCCAAACATATAGAAGACAAAAGGTAGAATCTTTGGCAAACAATAGTTCAAATTCAGCTCTGTTCTGGAAAGAGCTTCGAAGTATGGGATGTGTAAATAAAATAGAATAGAATGACAAACAGCATAAAATCTACAGAGTGGGTTAACTATTTCAAGGAGATTTTCAAAGCAATGAAGTGTATCTAATAACTGCATGCACACAGAAGTACATATGTTAGAAGAAAATGACCATGATTAAATGGAGAGATCACAGAAGAAGAAATAAATGCAGCAATTTATAAACTGAAGTCTGGCAAGGCTTTGTGGAATTGATGGAATCACTGCAGAAATGCTAAAAAATGGAAGCAGTGAAGTCAGACAGTTTTATATAAACTTTTTAATGCTATCTTCAATAAAGGTGTATATTCCACTGCTTTGGTCCAAAGCCATTATTATTCCAATATATATAAAAAAGGGGATCCGAGCTTGTAGATAACTATAGAGGTGTCTCATTACTGAGCATCTTATCTAAATGCTATACTTCTATATTAAACACTAGATTATATTCATGGCTAGAAAGTAACCACATGATCTGTGAAAACCAAGCAGGATTTAGAAAAGGGTATTCTACAGTAGATCAGATCTTTAATCTATATTCAATTGTCCAAAAGTGCATGTCCAAGAAAGGCAAAAAACTGTATGTTGCTTTTGTGGACTTCAAAAAAGCCTTTGACTCGGTTATACATGAGAAACTTTTGAATTGTATCAAAAGCCAGGGGGTAAAAGGAAAATTCTTTGTTTCATTATCAGCTATGTACAAGTCATTACTTTCATGTATACGAATAGATAGCCAATTATCAGAGTTTTTTGAATGTCCATTAGGAGTCCGACAAGGTTGTGTTCTAAGTCCTACCATTGTTTTCAATATTCATTAACCAGCTAGCAAATGATAGTGAACGAAAAAAGGCAAACATGGAGTACAGCTATTACCTAATATTATGGATATTTTTTATACTGCTGTTTGCAGATGATGTTGCCTATTTTCAACAACCCCGGGAGGTTTGCAACATCAATTAAACATTTTGAAAGACTTGCTGTAATGATCTTCAGTTAAATGTTAATATCAATAAAACTAAAAGTAATGGTATTTAGGAGAGGGGGATTTCTTTCAAAACAGGAACAATGGTATTACAATGGTATTCGGTTAGAAGTTGTGAATCAGTATTGCTATTTAGGTTTTAGTTTTACAACAAAGATTAGCTGTAAGTTGGGGTACTGAACATTTAGTTACTAAAGGAAAGAAGGCAGTAGTTCAGTTGAACAAAGTTTTTCATAGGTATAAAGAAATGAACGTTAGTAACTTTTTCAAGATTTTTCGACACTAAGATTCAGCCAATATTGTTGTATTCATCGGAAATATGGGGAACAAACAGACTAGAGCATATTGAGAAAATCATTTGATGGCATGCAAAAGATTCTTAGGGGTACCTGTAAGAACACCCAATAAGATGGTAATGGCGATTAGGTAGATATCCACTTTATGTCAACTCCTGTACAAGCACCAATCAAGTATTGGTTCAAACTGTTGCAAATGGATCAAAGTAGAATACCATATCAGGCTTACTGCATGCAGTTTAGAGCTAGACAGCATGGTAAATATTGCTGGATTTCAAAAATAAGAGAAATTTTGTGTGAAAAACAGGCTTTAACATTGTTTGGATGCAGCAAAGTGTCGGGGATGTAAAAGTTTTCTTAGGTATGTTTAAACAAAGATTAGTGGATATGTTTATTCAAGAATGGGATGGGACTGTACGAGATAAAGAGAGGTATGAGGTGTATAAGATCGTTTAAAAGTATTTTTGTAAAAGAGCAGTATTTAAACTCTATAGATGTCTACTGCTTTCGTGTAGCATTACACAAGCAAGATTTAATGTTTTACCTCTTAACAATAATGTGTATAGATATAGTGATAATATCCGAGATAAATTATGTCCATTTTGTAAAACGAAAATTGAAAATGAAGCCCACTTTCTATTTGAGATGTTACATGTAACTCAAACTAAGAGAAAAGTTTTTAAGTAAATGTATCAATGTACCATTGCCAGATATTGTTCAAAGTAGAAATGATGAGTACAAACATAGTTTGTCTAGATACATTTTTCATTCTATAACAAAAGGAAAACAATTGTTGTCTCAAATGCTTTTTTGAAAAAACTGCTACGATTTGATATACTACATATGAATGATTTTTTCTTAGACAGCATCTTCTTCCTATGATTAGATTATGGTTGATTTAAGGTTTATAAACCATGAAATAGAAATAAATGGTGTTTTTTTCTTCTTTATTCAGTCATTGTTACTAACATAATCTTTCTTGCATGATTTGGTTATGTATATGTTTGTGTTTTTTTCCGTCTTTAATCAGTCACAAATCATTACTTGTTTGTGCATTTGCTTTGCCAATGATATGAATGAACCCATTGTTCCATCCCAAGCCCAACAAATGTATTGTGGTCCAAGGCCAATGTACATTAAATCATTTCAGAGTTCAGAGTTCAGAGTTCTCTCTCTCTCTCTCTCTCTCTCTCTCTCTCTCTCTCTATCAATCCTGTCTTCATTGTCTAAGCCTCTTGAAAAGCATCTTAAGAATAACCTTCAGCTGTATTTTACAAATCACAATCTGTTTCATCCTAGGCAAAGCGGATTTATGAAAAACCATTCTTGTCACACTCTGCTTACTAACCTAATAGAACAATGGCATGAAAATATTAACAATGATCTTTTGTCTGGGGTAGTATTTGTTGATTTTGCTAAGGCTTTTGACACCATTGACCATGATCTTCTAATAAAGAAACTTGTTTTGTATGGCTTATGTTCAGAGACTTATATCCTCATTTCTTAAAAATAGACGGCAGGCAGTTCTTCAAGACTGTGCAATATCCTCCTTCACGCCAATAACATATGGTGTCCCCCAGGGATCAGTTCTTGGGCCAATTTTGTTTTCTATCTATATTAATGATCTTCCATTAAATATTACATCGTCTTGTGAACTATTTGCAGATGATACGACTATTCATACTAAGGATAAAAAAGCAAATGTTATATATGTAATATTCTACAGAAAGATATAGATAAACTAACTTCTTGGGCTGATCTGAACCACATGGCTCTTCATCCTAAAAAATCTAAGTTCATGATAGTCACAACGAGACAAAAAGACAAAATATGAAGTCTATGTCAAGAAGTCTGAAATTCATGATCAGATAGTAGAAGAGGTTAATAATCATAAATTACTTGGCCTTAATGTAGACAATAATCTTTCCTGGTCGAGCCATATTTCAATATTGTCAAAGAAATTATCCCAAAGATTTTTCAGCTCATAGAATAAAGCATTTCCTTGATGAGCACACTCGAAAGTTGTTCTTTTATGGATACATACAACCAGATATTGATTATGCTTCAACATGTTGGGACCTGGCGAGTAAAAACTGCTTAAAACGACTTGAGAGTATTTACAGACGCTCCATGAAATTAATACTCCTTAAATCATCTTTGCAAAATGAAGATTACAAAAAACTCAATATTTTACCATTAAATCAGAAATGCCATTTCAATAAAGTCGTATTCATGTACAAGATTATGAATAATCTTACGCCATCCTATCTGTATGATAAATTTGTTATCAGAGTTATTCGAGGTAAAAGTATTCTATTTATTCCCCGCCCCAGGATAGACTTATTCATGTCATCCTTGGTTTATTCAGGTAGTAAGCTATGGAACAATATCCCTGATTATCTTAAACAGAAGCCTAGTTTGTCTTCATTTAAGAAAGGATATCACAGACATCTTTTTGAAATATTATGATTGGAATTTCATTTTTGTGTTCGAAATCCTTATCTCAGTAGTCATTAGCACACAATTCATGTTTAATTATCTGTAGTAGTCATTAGCACACAATTCATGTTTAATGCGATTTCATTCTTCACGTCTCTTTGCTGTTGTTGTTTTGTTTTGGGTTTTTGTCCTTTCCCTGTTGATCTATTTCTGTCCTCACACTGTCCATAACTCTGTAAGCAACTCCCCCCCTCCCCTCACTCTCTATATCCTTTGCTGTTTTGCCGCTGTCTGTATGTCCGTCTGCCTGTCTGTCCTTTGTCTCTTTCTGTCTCTCTCTGTAATGTGGTTTCTGAGTCGGTGGTTGTGTGTGTGTGGTGTGGTTTTTTTTTGTTTTTTTTAAATACTTGTTTGTCTGTGTTTGTTTGTTTGCTTTTCTTTCCTTCTCCATTGTCTCCCTTGTATGACATTCATCGTCATTGTATCTAGTTCTCATTTATAGTGTTTGATTATAATAATCAATTTTGAATTTTCATTTTGGTGTCTTTAAAACTGTTGATAATGATTGTTTGCGGGTTTGTTTGGGGATGGGGGGGGGGGGGTGTTGTTGGGTTTTTGTTTGTTTGGGTTTTTGTTTTGTTTTTTGGTGGTTTTTGATTGTTGTTGGTGGTGGTTTTGGTTGTGGGGTTTTTTTGTTGTTGTTTTTTTTGAGAGCATGGTGTAAAAAAAGCCCTGAGCTTATCCATTTACTCTCAATAAAAAGTTCGAGTTCGAGTTCGAGAGTTCGAGTTCGAGTTCTCTCTCTCTCTCTTTCTTTCTTTCTTTCTCTCTGTGTTAACCTCTTTCTTGCTATGGCTTTTACAGCTACTTATTTATAGTGGAAGCTACTATATATACTGGCACTGGTGTATGTACTAAAACTAAATGTCAGCTAAATGGGACACTTCATGTGACCTATCTTAGCACATAAAATGGCAAATGGGCAGAGGTGTACTAAACAAACGTCTGCTAAATGGCAGACCTGATGTGACCTATCTTGGCACATAAAATGGCAAATGGGCAGAGGGAAAAGTACACCAGGATGGATTCCAGGTGGGTGGATTTGCCAGTGCACTTTACGCTGCATTAGGCTGGGGTGAAAAAAAGGGAAATCTCTACCTGTCTCTTTTCGTCTGTCTGTCTGTCTGTCGGTCGGTCGGTCGGCCTGTTTCTTGTCAGTTCGCTAGTCAGCCTGTCTGTTAGAGTAGACTGATCGGCTTGACTTGTTTTTACTGGTGTGTGTGTGTTGTTGTGTGTGTGTGTGTGTGTGGGTGTGTGTGTGTGTGTGTGTGTGTGTGTGTGTGCGTGTGTGTGTGGCGTGCGTGTGTGTGTGTGTGTGTGTGTGTGTGTGTGTGTTTTCGTGTTTGTGTGTGTGTGTGGTGTGTGTGAGAGAGAGAGAGAGAGAAGGAGAGAGAGAGAGAGAGAGAGAGAGAGAGAGAAGAGAGAGAGAGAGAGAGAGAGAAAGAAACACAGAGAGGGGAGAGAGAAAGACAGAGAAAGAGAAAGGAAGAGAAAGAGAGAGTCAGTGTATTTGTCTTGCTCTCTTCTCTCTCTCTCTCTCTCTCTCTCTCTCTCTCTCTCTCTCTCTCTCTCTCTCTCTCTCTCTCTGTCTCTCTAGCTATTTCTCTGTCTCTGTCTCTATCCTCTGTCTGTCTCTGGATTTTAAAAAACGTATGTTAATAACTATCCATAACGGTAGAAAATCAAGATTTCAATCAACCAAATAACCAATCTCTCTCTCTCTCACTCTCAAATAATTAATCGATCAATTGATCAATTCTCTCTCTCTCCCTCTCTCTCTCTCCTCCCCCTCCTCTCTCTCTCTCTCTCTGTTAACATCTTTCTTGCTTTGGCTTTTACAGTTACTTATTTACAGTGGAAGCTACTATATATACTGGCACTGGTGTATGTACTAAAATTAAATGTCTGCTAAATGGCACACTTCATGTGACCTATCTTGGGCAGATAAAATGGCAAATGGGCAGAGGTGTACTAAAATAAATGTCTGCTAAATGGAAGATCTGATGTGACTTATCTTGGCACATAAAATGGCAAATGGCAGAGGGAGAAGGACACCAGGGTGGATTCCAGGTGGGGGGATTTGCCCGTGCACTTAAGGCTGCATTAGGCTGGGGTGAAAAACTGGAAATCTCTGCCTGTCTCTTTTCGTCGACGCGTCTGTCTGTGTGTGTGTGTGTCTGTCTGTGTATTTGTCTGCTTGTCTGTCTGTCTGTCTGTTCGTCGGCCTGTTTCTTGTCATTCGCTAGTCAGCTGTTGTTAGAGTAGACTGATCGGCTTGACTTGCTTTTAGTGGTAGTTGTGTGTTGTGTGTGTGTTGTGCGTGTGTGTGGCGTGTGTGTTTGTGTGTGTGTGTTCGTGTGTGTGTGTTCGTGTGTGTGTGTGTGTGTGTGTGTGTGTGTGTGTGTGTGTGTGGTGTGTGTGTGTGTGTGTGTGTGTGTGGTGTTGTGCGCGTGTGTGTTTGTGTGTGAGAGAGAGAGAAAGAGAGAAAGAAACACAGAGAGAGGAAGAGAGAAAGACAGAGAAAGAGAAAGGAAGATAAAGAGAGAGTCAGTGTATTTGTCTTTCTCTCTTTCTCTCTCTTTCTCTCTCTTTCTCTCTCTCTTTCTCTCTCTCTCTCTCTCTCTCTCTCTCTCTCTCTCTCTCTGTCTCTCTAGCTATTTCTCTGTCTCTGTCTCTATCACTCTCTCTGTCTCTGGATGGAAAAAAACGTATGTTAATAACTATCCATAATGGTAGGAAATCAAGATTTTCAATCAACCAAATAATCAATCTCTCTCTCTCTCCCCCTCTCTCAAGTAATCAATTAATCGATCAATTGATCAATTTCTCTCTCCTCCCCCCCCCCTCTCCCTCTCTCTGTGTTAACCTCTTTCTTGCTTTGGCTTTTATAGTTACTTATTTACAGTGGAAGCTACTATATATATAGTGGCACAGGTGCATGTACTAAAATTGAATGTCTGCTAAATGGCACACTTCGTGTGACCTATCTTGGGCAGATAAAATGGCAAATGGGAAAAGGTGTACTGAAATAAATGTCTGCTAAATGGCAGTCTTTATGTGACCTATCCCTGGAACATAAAATGGCAAAATGGGCAGAGGTGTACTAAAATGTAATGTCTGCTAAATGGCTGCCTTGATGTGACCTATCTTGGCACATAAAATGGCAGATTGGCAGAGGGAGAAGGACACCAGAATGGATTCCAGATGGGGGGATTTGCCAGTGCACTTAAGGCTGCATTAGGCGGGGGTAAAAAAAAAGGGAAATTCTACCTGTCCTTTTCTCTCTCTCTCTCTCTCTTTCTCTCTCTCTCCTCCTCCCTCTCTCTTCTCTCTCTCTTTCTCTTCTCTCTCTCTCTTTCTCTCTCGCTCCTCGTTGCGCGGCGGCGCGCGCGCGCGCGCGCGCGCGCGCGTGTGTGTGTGTGTGTGTTTTTATGTTTGTATTGTTTTTGTGTTTGTGTGGTGTCTGTTTATCGTCTGTTTTTTTGTCTCTTTTTGTCTGTTTCCCTCCCTCTCTCTATCTGTCTCTGTTCTGACTCTCTCTCTCTCTCTCACTCTTTCTCTCTCTCCTCTTCCCTGTCTCTGAAAAAGGGGGTTTTTTAAACAGCATTCAAAACACTAGGACATAAATGATCAGTCAACAGTAAATGAATCCATACACAATAACACAGCCCCAACACACACCACGCACGAAAACCACACACCCCCCTCTCTCTTTACTCTCTTTTCTCCCCTCCCCCCTCCCCCTTTTTCTCTCTCTCTATTCTTCCTTTCTGTCTCTCTCCCCCCCTTTTCTCTCTCTGTATCTTTCTCTCTCTCTTCTCCCCCTCTCTTTCTCTCTCTCTCTCTCTCTCTTCTCTCTCCTCTTCTTCTCCTCTTTTCCTCTTCCCCCCCTTTCTCTATTTTCTTTTCTCTATCTCTCTCTCCTCTCTCTCTCTCTTCTCTCTCCCCTCTCTCCTTTCTTCTTTCTCTCTCTTCTTCGAAGCTCTTCCTTTTTTTTGGGCTTTACCTTCTTATTTATATAGAAGCACTATACTATTCGGGTTGTTACTAAAATTAAAATGTCTTCTAAATGGGACATTTCGTGTGACCTATCTTGGCACAAAAAATGGGTAATGGGCAGAGGTGTACAAAAACAAACGTCTGCTAAAGGGAGACCTGATTGACCATTTGGCCTAAAAGGGGCCAATGGAAGGGAGAAGGACAGGTGGATTCCAGGTGGGGGATTTGCCAGTCCCTTAAGGCTGCATTAGGCTGGGGTCAAAAAAAGGAAATCTCTATCGCCTTTTCGTCTGTCTTGTGTCGTCTGTCGGTTGTGGGGCCTTTTTTCTTGTCATTCGCTATCGCCTTCTGTTAGAGCAGACTGATGGGTTGATTGTTTTTATGGTGTTGTGGTGTGTGTGTGTGTGTTTTTTGTTGTGTGTGTGTGTTGTTGTTGTGTTGGGGTGTGTGTGTGTGTTGTGTGTTGTTCGTGTTTGGGGAAAAGGAGAGAGAGGGAGAGAGAAGAGAAAAAAGAAAAAAAGAGAGAGGGGGAAAAAGAAAGAGAAAAAAGAGAAAGAGAGAAGTCATGTGCTTGTCTTTCTTTTCTCTCTCTCCTCTCCCTCTCTCTTCTCTCTCTCTCTCTCTCTTCTCTCGTCCTCTCTCTTTTTTTTTATGTGTCTCTCTTCTCGCTTCTCTTCCCTCTATCTATCTATTTCCTGTCTCTGTCTCATCCTCCTCTGTCTCTGTTCGGGATGAAAAAACCGTTGTTAAAATATCCAAACGGTGAAAAAAAGTTTTCAAGAAACCCAAAAATATCAATTTCTCTCCCTCCCCTCCTAAAAAATAAATTTAATCGATCTTTTTATTAATCTCTTTCTCTCTCTCTTCCCCTCCCCCCCCCCTCTCTCTCTCTCTGTTTAACCTTTTTCCCTTGCTTTAGCTTTTACAGTTCTTATTATGTGGAAGTTTATATATACGGAAATGGTGTATGTACTAAAACAAATGTCTGCTAATTGGGAACTTCGGGGGCCCATTTAGCACTTTAAAATGGTAAATGGGAAAGGGGTGTACTAAAATTAATGTCCTAAATGGAAACCTGATGTGATCTATTTGGACTAAAATGGAAAAGGGAAGGGGGAAAAGGGCACCGGGATGGATTCCGGGGGGGGGGGGGGGGGGGGGTTTGCCAGTGCCTTAAGGCGCATTAGGCTGGGGGGAAAAAAAAAGGAAATTTACCTGTCTCTTTTCTGTGTGTGTGTGTGCATTGTTGTGGGGGTTGTCTTGTGTTTTTTTGTGTTTTTGTGGTGTTCTGTCTTTTTGTCCTGTCTGCTGTCCCCCTTTTCCCCTCTCTCTTTCTTGATAAAAGTATGTTACAGAAATTCTTGCACTAGGAAATCAAGATTATGAGTCAATCGGCAAACAAAACCATCACACACAACACACAGCGCGCCGCACACACACGCACCACACCCCAAACCCCAAACTTTTTCTCTCTCTCCTATCTCTTTTTCTCTCTCTCTCTCTCCCCTCTCTCTCTCTCTCTCTCTCCTCTCTCTCTCTCTTCTTTTTCTCTCTCTCTCTCTCTCTCTTTTTTCCCTCTTTCTGTCTCTTTCTCTGTCTCTCTGTCTCTCTGTCTCTCTCTCGGGTGTGGGTGGAAATGACAGAGTGCGACGTGTTAAACAGCCTCCGTTGAAATGCAAAATTATGGGGTTTCAGTGGATGTAAAAATTATTTTTGGGGAAAGCGTGTGTGCAGTGATTTGTCCTTCGGGTTTTTTTGGGATAAATATGGGTCAATGGACGGTGGTTATACTTTAATAGTTAATGGTGAAAAAGAAGGGGGGGGGTTTTTTTTTGGTTTTTTTGTTTTGTTTTTTGTTCCCCCCCCCCCCACAAAAAATTTCATAGCCTCTCTCCCCAGCATTGTGTTTTGGTTGCACGTGCAAAACTGTCGTGGGGATGGTGGGGGAAAGCTGTGCTGTGTTGTTGGTGAGTGGGCCCCTGTGTTTATGGTTGTCTTTGGCATGTTTGGTGCTTTTTTAAAAAACACTGGGGTGACAAAAATGGCGCCTAAAAATGACACGAACAATTGACTCCTTTGGAAAAACCCAGTTTCCCCTTTTTAAAATTGTTCTTTCCCTTTCTCCTTTTGAAAAAGAGGGATTACATTTTTGGGAAAAAAAATTAAAAATAAAAAAACATAGGATATGAAAATGTCAAAAAATATGAAAAATTTTCATGCCATCCCCAAACAATATTTTCCCTTTTTTTGGAAAGGGCCTTTGAAAATGCAGCAAAGTTTTCCCGCAACATTTGAGGGAATCAAAAACGGACATTGAGGGAAAATTTGACTCTGGAGAAAAACCTATCAAATTTCTGGCTAAAATTGTGGCAAAAGGGAAAAGTGTTTGTGAATGCAGAGGACATAAAAGGCTGCAAGAAGGCATACAACCCTGATGGACAAATAATCTGCTGGAAAGAAAATTAAATCAGCAGAGCAAGATGCAAAGGGTTCAACCCCGGTTCATGGGTATAGCTGAGTGACAGGGGGGATGAGTATTGCAAGTCAAAATTTTCTTGAAATTTTTAAAGATCATTCTTCAATACCAAACTGGGAACATGCAGATATCTCCAGGCTTTCGCTTGGGAGACCCCACCCACAAATGCCGCCCCATTTTGGGCGATTTTTTTCGTTTTCAGACAAATTATCGTTCGTCAGATAGGAAATTGAGGGCAAACCCGAGAGAAAGCGGAATAGAGTGGGTGCTGACCCCACAACTCGTCAAAGGAACATGGTGGAGTTCCACCTGGGCAAGGCAAGATTTCCACGTTTTCATGGGAAAGGGTGATGGAAAGACGCAACCCCCAGGCTTGGCCCAAAATCCAAAAAATGCAGACCGTCCATTTCCTATCCCCTTTCATGCAGAGGATGGCAGAAATGGCAGCATCCCCCGTGGGCCCCCAAAGGGGGGGAGGTCTAGTCACGCTACAGAGACACAGGGAAAAACTCTCTTGCAGCCGACAGGGCCCGCTTTTTGGATCACCAGACAGGCGCTACAGGAGGGGCGGGCCCCCTCGGAAATACAGGTCTCCGAGATAGGTGATCTGTCGGGACGGGAACCACGAATTCCACCTGCCACCAATTCAAGACGGGAGCCCAGAGACGGAGACCCCCAGCCCCGGGGACTACAAGGAAAAGGGGGTGTCCTGTCCCCTGGTTCTGTCGACAGTAAAAATGCAATTTGGTCGGGCCAGAGGAAACGTCCCAATCACAAAAAAATGATTACAATCAAAAACAAGACAAAATTCAACAGAGAGGACAGTAGCTAAAAAACGGGAAGGGTTCAGGGTAAAAAATCAGCGCAATATCAGCTGACAAGGGGGAAAACAGTGACACCTCTGAGGGGAGGAAAAGCTTAACATTGTGACCCCAAGAGAAAACCAAAAAGTACACTAAATGAAGGGGCAAAGGTAAGATTTCAAATAAGGAAGACCAGCCAACAGTGAGTTATTTAAAAGAAGAGACAAAAACTGACAAACCGGACGAAGAAAGTCGTGACAGGAATGAGCATACAGAAAAAAAAGAGCGTATGTCCCCGGGTAAAAATGCGGTATCATTTTAAAAGTTGGATGGAATAACAGGGGGCGTAAACAAAGACAGACATTGAAAAAATGACCCCAAAATACAAGTGAAAAGACCCGTAAACTAGGTCCCGTGACCCAAGAGGAACACCCCAAAAAAGACTTGAGGAGGGAGCAAGTAGTGACACTCTGACAGATGGACTGACTTGGGGCTAACATAGAAGATGCCCGCAGGGTTTATTTAAAAAGGAGATAGACAAAGGGTCTTACCCTTCCCCATGATTTACGTCCAGGCGGACTGCATCTAGTTCGCGTGTGCAGAGCAAGTCAGAGCAAAACCGCCAATCAAAAATCAGAGCGTATTGTTACCCTTTAAAAAAGCAGGCTCGCAAAACAAGCAGGGGGTAGGCGCACCCCAACCTCGAGATGCCCGACTAAAAAGAATGGTGCCTCACCCACCAACAGATGGGAAACGGCCCCCGGCCCCCATACTTTTAGTTCCTGTTCAACATCTATTGGTAACGAGTTAATTACATAGTGTAATATCAATGTGCAACATTTCTAATTACAATGTTTAAAGGATTTTCAAAAGTTAGAAAACAGTATTTTTATTAATTTTTTTATGGTCTTATGACTTCTATGTCAAACTGAAACTTTTTTACTTTCGATTTTGAATCAGCTTTATTTGATGACTTTTTTAAAAATTCACTTCCAAA
>CM054139.1:377821-385415 GCA_028751875.1 Rapana venosa | reverse complement strand
TAAACCCAACCACATCAAAACCCTATTATAATACCCTCCCCTCTTCTCCAAGTTCTAAACCTTTTGGGGAATGGTTTCTCCCCCACTTCCCCAAATCACAACTCCCCTTTCACATGCCGCCACCCTGGGGTAGCTCGGGGCAGGCTGAAGTCATCAAGGGGGGTTCACGGGGGGACGGGTGCGGGAGGGGGGAAACGGGGTCGGGGGAAAAAAAATCCGGGGGATAAAGGGACAGAGGTCAAGGCCCTCCAATTTAAAGCGCTGCACCACTGATGAAGCAAACCCAACTCCGACCAGGAACTTCCGAGAAGCTAACCTGCATGCCACAAGAACTCAAAAATTTTAATTTGTATGGGCCAACAACCCGTTACAAATAGTGGGCAATGGGGAATATTTGGAGGGTTTTTGAATATGGCATTACAGTAGAAAAAACACATTGTAAAGGAAACAGCAGAAAATCAAAGGAATCAACAGGGTTTTTCCTAATGACATTACGGCGTTTTTTGGGCATGGTAAACAACAGCCACGACGGGACACACTATCATCACCACAGTGCAGAAAAAAGGGGGGAACGTCATCCACGGGGCGGGGATTTTCACCGCGTCGTGGGGAACTGCGCACGTGAACACGGAAAAAACAGGGGGATCACGTGCAGAATATGGAACCGTGAAAAAGCAAAATCACTACTGCAATTTAGCCTTAAGCTGACATAGAATTAATCTTAATCATCATTTTCCATTCTCCCTTCACCTCCACCACCCCCCCCAAAGTATTTGTGTTAAAATTTGAATTTTTTTATCTTAATTTTTATGGATGGTTGGAGCGGTGAAGTTTTAATGCAAGCGCTTGATTTGTTACTTACAAATTCACGCTTTAAAAATTTCCCAAACATTATTATTTTATTTTATATTTTTTTTTTTTTATTTTTTTTTTTTTTTATTTTTCTAGTTTTTGTCAGCTCGAGATCTAATTAGTAAAGGAACCCTGAGGAAAAGCTGATTATAAAAAAATTTTTTTTAAAAATTATTTTTTCTTTATTTATGTACTTCTTTTTTTATTTCAAGGAAAATGGAAGAGCTGGGGTGGGGGCGCATTGAAAAATAAATGAATGAACTTAACTAATTTTATTTTCTGAGGAAAAAACGCGGGGTTTTTTTTTTGTTAGGGGGGGGGGGGGGGGGAAAAAGGGGGTGGGTGGGGGGGGGGGGGGGGGGGGGGGGGGGGGGGGGGGGGGGGGGGGGAAGGTGTGTGTGTGTGTTTTTTTGTGTGTTGTTTTGTGGTGTGTGTGTGGGGGGGGTGTTTGTGTTTTGGGGGGTGGGGGGGGTGTTTGTGTGGGGTTGGTGTGTTGAGAGAGAAGAGAGAGAGAGAGAGAGGGAGAGGAGAAAAGAGAGTGAGAGAAAAGAGAAAGAGATGAGAAAAGAAAGGAGAGAGAGAGAGAGAAGAGAAAGAGAAGAGAGAGAGGGAGAGAAAAGGAGAAGAGAGAGAAAGAAGAGACAGAAGAGAAAGACAGAGAGGAGAGAAACAGAGAGAGAGAGAGAGGAGAGGGAGAGAAAAAGAGAAAAGAAAAGAAAGAGAGAGAGAGAAAGAGAGAAAAAGAGGGGGAGAGAGAGAGAGAGAGAAGAAGAGAGAGAAAATGGGGAGCCAGGAGAGTACATTATAATATATCCCCATTTTCTGAAAATCCTGCTTTAAATCTCCCTTTTCTATCCCCTCTTTTTTTTGTTTTTTCCCCCGGGGTTTTGCTTCTTTTTTTGCCCCCTCCTAAAAATTTACCCCCCCCCCCTTTTTTTCCAACCCCCCCCCCCCCCCCCCCCCCCCCCCCGCCACTGTAAATGGGTCCCTGCCCCTTTAGGGTCAGGAAGGGTAAAGCACGGGGGAGAGGAAAAAGGGGCCCCACCGCCCTCAATATGCTGGCCCCTTGAAAACTGGGGTCTCTGATGCCAGCCCCCTCCCTACCCCCTGGGTTTTGGGGACTCCTTGACCTTTACCCGAACCCCACGGGGGGGGGGGGGGGGGGGGCTTGCAAAATAAATCGGGAAACCTTTTTGTCTATTGTCTTTTTCTTGGGCCATCTCCCCGCCTTTTTTTTTTTTTTTTAAAACCCCGAAAGCTTAACGTAACTATTCCCCTCACGCTTAAAATCGATGCACTGGGCCCCACTTAAGACCCTAATCAACAGCATCTGACTCCAATGACAACGAAAAAGTTGTTGTCTGACGTTCAACGATGGAAAAAAGGGGGAGGGAAAGGGGAGAAGAAGGAGGAGGAGGGAAAAAAAGAAAAGAGGAGAGGAGAAGAGAAAAAAAAGGGGAAAAAGGAGGAGGAGGAGAAAAAGAAAAAAAAAGGGGGGGAGGAGGAGGAGGGGGAGGGGAGGAGGAGGAGAAGAAGAAGAAGAAGGGAGGAGGAGGAGGAGAAAAAGAAGAAGGGGAAAGGGAGGGGAGGAAAGAAGAAAAAGAAAGGGGGAGAGAAAGAAGGAGGAAAAAGGAGAAGGGGGAGAAAAAAAAGGGGGGGGGAAAGAAGAAGAAGAAGGGAGGAGAGAAGAAAAGGAGGAGGAGGAGGGGGAAGAAGAAGAAGGAGGAGGGAAAAGAAGAAGAAAAAAAAAAAAAGAGGAGGAAAGGGGGGGGGGGGGGCCCGGGAGGAGGGGGGGGGGGGGGGGGGGGGGGGGGTTTAGGGGGGTCCCCCCCCGGGGGGGGGGTTTTTTTTTTTGGGGGGGGGGGGGGTTCTCGGGGGAAAAATTTTTTTTTCCCTTTTTTTTTTTTCCCCCCCTTTTTTTTGGGGGGGGGGGCGCTCTTTTTTTTTAAAATTTCCCCCCCCCAAAATTTTTTTTTTTTGGGGGGGGGGGCCCCCCCCGGGGGGGGTTTTTTTTTTTTTTTTTTTTTTCCCCCCCCCCCCCCCCCCCCCCTTTTTTTTTGGGGGGGGGGGGGGGCCCCCCCCCCCCCGGGGGGGGGGGGGGGGGGGGAAAAAAAAAAAAAAAGGGGGGGGGGGGGTTTTTTTTTTTTTTTTTTTTTTTGGGGGTTTTGGGGTTTTTTTTTCCCCCATTTTTTTTTCCCCCCCCCTTTTTTTTTTTTTTTTTTTTATTTTTTTTTAGGGGGCCCCGGGGGGGGGGGGTTTTTTTTTTTTTTTTTTTTTAAAATTTTTTTTTTTTTTTTTTGGGGGGGGGGGGTTTTTTTTTTTTTTTTCCCCCCCCCCCGGGGGGGAAAAAAAAAAAAGGGGGGAAAAAAAAAAAACCCCAAAAACCCCCCCCCCCCCCCCCCCCCCCTTTCCCCCCCCCCCCCCCCCCCCCCCCCCCACCCCCCCCGCCCCCCCCCCCCCCCCCCCCCCCCCCCGCCCCCCCCCCCCCCCCCCCCCCCCCCCCCCCCCCCCCCCCCCCCCCCCCCCCCCCCCCCCCCCCCCCCCCCCCCCCCCGCCCCCCCCCCCCCCGGGCCCCCCCCCCCCCCCCCCCCCCCCCCCCCCTTTTTTTTTTTTTTTCCCCCCCCCCCCCCCCCCCCCCCCCCCCCCCCCCCCCCCCCCCCCCCCCCCCCCCCCCCCCCCGGGCCCCCCCCCCCCCCCCCCCCCCCCCAAAACCCCCCCCCCCCCCCCGGGGCCCCCCCCCCCCCCCCCCCCCCCCCCCCCCCCCCCCCCCCCCCCCCCCCCCCCCCCCCCCCCCCCCCCCCCCCCCCCCCCCCCCCCCCCCCCCCCCCCCCCCCCCCCCCCCCCCCCCCCCCCCCCCCCCCCCCCCCCCCCCCCCCCCCCCCCCCCCCCCCCCCCCCCCCCCCCCCCCCCCCCCCCCCCCCCCCCCCCCCCCCCCCCCCCCCCCCCCCCCCCCCCCCCCCCCCCCCCCCCCCCCCCCCCCCCCCCCCCCCCCCCCCCCCCCCCCCCCCCCCCCCCCCCCCCCCCCCCCCCCCAAACCCCCCCCCCCCCCCCCCCCCCCCCCCCCCCCCCCACCCCCCCCCCCCCCCCCCCCCCCCCCCCCCCCCCCCCCCCCCCCCCCCCCAAAACCCCCCCCCCCCCCCCCCCCCCCCCCCCACCCCCCCACCCCACCCCCCCCCCCCCCCCCCCCGCCCCCCCCCCCCCCCCCCCCCCCCCCCCCCCCCCCCCCCCCCCCGGGGGCCCATCCATTTAAAACCCCCCAGTGGGGGTTTGGGTTTCTAGACTTTTGGTTTAGGGGATAGAAATGAGGGCCCCCTGGGGCACACACATTTATTTGCAAAACCCCCCGGCAAGGGAGTTAAAAAAAACCGGGCCAAAATGCGGTCAGAAAAAAGGGAAATGTGATGGGAAAACCAACACAGCTGCAGGCAGGGGAAAAAAAGACAGACGACAGACAAAAAAAAGGGGGGGGGAGGCCCCTTTTGGAGAGCAAACCCAAAAAACAAAGGGAGAGAAAAACTGCCGTAACTTTAAGTGGTGGACAAAACAAACAATACCAAAGCATACCAAGGGGGGTTCAATACAAAAAACAATACAATGGGAAAACAATACAATAAATTAAAAACACAAAAAAAAAAAACAAGAAACACAAATTAAACCCAAAACCCCTCATTAAAAAACCCAAAACCCAACCCCAAAGCAAAAACAAAAAAAAAATGACACAATACAAAAACACAACACAAACACAATACAATACAATACAAACCCAAACAATACAACACCAAAACAACACAATACAAAACAAACACCAAAAAATAAAACAATAAAAACGCATTACAATACAAACAAAAAACAAAACAATCCCAACCCCAAACATTTCAATACAACACAATCAACACATTTCCAAAACAACCCCAAAAACAAAAACAAAAAAACTCAACCCAAAACCCCTACAATAACAACACAACACAGCACATTACAAACCAAAACCAAAAAACAATACAAAAGCAACCAAAAACAGAAAACAACACAAACCCAATTTCCATACAACACATTTTTTAAAACAACAAAAAAACAATAAAAAACACATTAAAAATTAAAAAACCAATTTCCAAAACCAACCAAAAAAACAATAAACAAAAACACAACCCAACAACCCCTACAATACAACACAACCACAGCACATTACCCAAAACACCCAAAAAAAATACAACACAAAAACAACACACAACATCAACAACAAACCCACATTTCCAAACAAAACAACACACAAAACACAAAACAAAAACCCCACACAACCCAACACAACCCAACCAAACATAAATACAAAAACCAAAACCAAACACAATTTCAAAAACAACACAATACAACCCCAAAAAAAACAATACAAAACAATATAATCAAAAAGGGAAAAATTTTTAAAAACATTCACCTTTGGGCCTTGGCGGGTGCAATTTGTGGGGGTGTGGGAATTTTCTCTATTTGAAAATTTAAATTGGTTTTTTTTCCTTTTCTCCGGCGTCCCTTTCCCGAAAAAGTTTTTTTATCATTGTGTTTATAAACAACTCCAAGAACTGTGCGGTCAGAACAGTTTTCGTTGATATAATTTGACTTTCGACATATTTCAGTTTATAATCTTTCTTCGCTTTATATTCATTTTCAAAATTTCATTGACTCTATGATTTGTGTTAACCGGATTGCGTTGGTCTTTGTGACCCTGTGTACTGTGACCCTGCCGCAGCGTGCACATTTGCACGTGATTCACGACTCAAAACCGCCCCCACCACCACTGCCCAGCATTTGTCACTACTCGGCAATGACACTAACTGTTACAGACTTAAAAGCTTTCTCCTCACGTGGTTTTCACCAAATGCAAAATAAATTCAAACAACATATTGTAAACCTCGGAATACACCGCCGGAAAACCAGACGAGTAACACGTGCAGGCATACGTCATCGGCTACAGTGTGCTTCCCCCACATCTGCCTCCCTCCTCACTTCTGACGTCACTACCACAACAACTGTCACCAGCCACATCACTGCTTCAATTTCTTGTCCTCCAGATGTTTCATCTTTTGTCTGTGATTCTAATGGTTCTGTCCTCGATGTGTGTAATGATTTTTGTGAGACTATAAGTCCCCTGGCTGGCCCTGTTCTTTTACCATCTTCCATTCCTGACTCGCCATCCTTGTCTACTCTTCCAGTGCACATATCTCTACCATCGCCCTCAGCCTCTTCCTCATGATAGTCATAGTCATCAACCACTGTCTTCTTCGACCTCTTTGCCTCCCTCCAGACCTTCTCCACATGGGGTCTTCTCAACGCTCAATCTGTTCTGTCCTGAGGCAAAGCCGACTTAATTTCTGACTTCATTTTCTGAACACAACATAGATCTAACCTTTCTTTACAGAAAACTTAGCTAAAAACCACTTGGTCACGAACCAAAGATAAAAACAACTGACGCCACCTGGCTACAAAACTCTCTTTTTTCCCCGACTCTCCCGTGGAGGTGGCATTGCCATCGTCTACCAAAGACACTCTGCATCAGCTGTTTCTATCTGTCACTCCCTTCCGTTTTCACACCGAATCTTTCGAAGTCTGTGAACTCAACCCACCTTACCTGGCCACTCTGTTACTTTTCTGTTGCCTTTACTGTCCACCCTCCCAACCGTAGAAACAATTTGAGGTCTTCAGTTTTCCACCAAGAGTTTCATAAACTCCTTGACCATTTCAGCCTCTCCCCAAGAAACTTATCATTCTTGGTGACTTCAACTTCCATTTTGACAACCAGTCCTCTCCTGATGTTAAGCGTCTTTCTCTTTCTTTGTCTAACCACTCTCTTTCCCAACTGGTAAACGAACCAACACACACATTTGGTCAAATTTTAGACTGGCTTATCACCGATGTTTCACAAGGTCTAGTCACATCTCAGTCTGTATCTTTTCACTGACGAACTGCTCTCCCGATCATTCTACCAATTCTTTTCTCCCTAAACATTGCAAAACCTATCAGAAAGAAGAAGTGCATTACCCGTCGCAACCTCAAGGCCATAGATATTCAAACTTTTCTTTCCCAAGCTGCTGAACGTCTATCACAAATCCCTGACCATACTGACCCTTCTAAACACTACAATACCGTCCTCAGCCAACTTCTTGATGAGCATGCACCTCCTACTGACCATCTCCTTCCTGATAGGCCCTGTGCACCATAGTACACCCATGACATCCTGGTCGCAAAACGCAAACGCCGACAACTAGAACGGCAATGGCGAAAAACAAAAACTGAAATAAACAAACAGCTTCTTCGTAAACAAATCAACAAAGTGAAAATCTTAATCCATTCAGCAAAAACAAAGTATTACTCTTCTCAAGTTCTTGATGCCACATCTATGAAATCTCTCTTTTCCCTCACATCCACTCTGCTTGGATCTACGAAGGCTAGCCCTCTGCCTTCTATCTACAATCACTCTGAACTTCCTTTTATATTTTATGCATTCTTTTCTGACAAAATCCGCAGCATTCGCTCTAGCTTGGATCAGACTCCTTTCCAGCCTGCAATTTGTGATCCTCAATTTTCTGTCACTCCTCTCCTGTCCTTTCATCCAGCAAGCGAGAAAAAAATCGAGACAATTCTGAAAGGAATGACTATAAAATCATGCGATCTCGACCCCATACCTGCTTCTCTTTTCGCGCAGTGCCTGCCACAGCTTATACCCGCTATCACAGAGATTGTAAACTCATCTCTT
>CM054139.1:322605-357605 GCA_028751875.1 Rapana venosa | reverse complement strand
GGATATTTACCCCCTGGAGCTAACATCAGTGCAGACTCCATTCTCCCCAAAAGTCTTTCGGATGAGACTATAAACAGAGGTCCCGTATGCGAACGCACGCAGAACATCTTGCGCACACGTTAAATCCTGTCCCGCTTTTTGTAAGAGTAGGCCATGTGTACCGGTGGGAACAGATGACAGAATTTACAAAATCGCATACACACGGGGGACTGGATGTAAAAAAGCACATAAGTGCTCATTCCATTAACCTCGATATAAAAGAATACAATAAAATAAATAAATAAACCTACCAAATTGTGCACAAAATCACACGAATTTTTAAGTCAGAGGCTAGTTTTTCACACACACACACACACTCACACACACACACACACACACACACACACACACACACACAAAGTATTTTTTCTATTTCTGTACATACTTTAGTACGTACTGTGTGAATGCAAAGAGTAGTAATAGGAAAACAGGGAAAAAATGTGGCCCAAAAATATAAAGATGGTGTGTAGCCTAAGTGAAGAGTAGTTTCCCTTCCTGTTTTCGAGTGAAACTTGTTATTGAGACATTGTTCCCAAAATTGAGACTGACGATAAGAATGCATAAAACAGGGGAGGGGGGTTTGGGGAAGGGGGGGGGGAGTTGATGGGGGTAAGGGATGGGAGGGGAGGGGTATGGAGATACTTTGAACAGGGACTAGCAAATGTGTTCGAAAAACAGAAGAGTGAAAAACAAAGAAGTCCTTCGGATGAGACTATAAACAGAGGTCCCGTGTTCGAACACATGCAGAACATCTTGCGCACCCGTTAAATCCTGTTCCGCTTTTCGGAAGAGTAGGCCATTGTGTGCCGGTGGGAACAGATGACATAATTTACAAAATCGCAAACACACGGGGGACTGGATGTAAAAAAGCACATGAGTGCTTATTCCATTATCCTCGATATAAAAGAATAAAATAAAATACAAAAATAAATAAACCTACCACATTTTGTACAAAATCACACGAATGTTTAAGTCAGAGGCTAGTGTTTCACACACACACACACACACACACACACACACAAGTATTTTTCTATTTCTGTAAATACCTCAGTACGTACTGTGTGAATGCAAAGAGTAGTAATAGGAAAATAGAAAAAAAAATGTGGCCAAAAAAATAAAGATGGTGTGTAGCCTAAGTGAAGAGTAGTTTCCCTTCCTGTTTTTGAGTGAAACTTGTTATTGAGACATTGTTCCCAAAATTGAGACTGACGATTAGAATGCATAAAACAGGGGAGGGGGGTTTGTGGAAAGGGGGGGGGGGGGGAGGAGTTGATGGGGGTAAGGGACAGGAGGGGAGGGGTATGGAGATACTTTGAACAGGGACTAGCAAATGTGTTCGAAAAACAGAAGAGTGAAAAAACAAAGAATTGGGAGAGAGAGAGAGAGAGAGAGAGAGAGAGAGAGAGAGAGAGAGAGAGAGAGAGAGAAACAGAGACAGAGACAGAGACAGAGACAGAGAGACACACAGAGAGAAAGAAAGATCGAGACAGAGAGAGAGAGAGAGAGAGAGAGAGAGAGAGAGAGAGAGAGAGAGAGAGACAGACAGACAGACAGACAGACAGACAAACACACACACATACTCTCTCTCTCTTCTCTCTCTCTCTCTCTCTCTCTCTCTCTCTCTCTCTCTCTCTCTCTCTCTCTCCTCTCTCTCTCCTGTCTGTGTGTCTCTTTTTTCTTTTCTTTTCTTTTTATTTATTTTATTTTAGTATTTTTTCCCCGCTTCCATCCTTTTCTTCTTTCCTTTTCTCTGTCTTTCTTTCTTGTCTTCCTTCCTTCCTTCCCTCCATCCTTTCTTCCATCTTTCCTTCCTTTCTTTCCTCCTTTCGTTCTTTCTATCGACCTTGTTTTCCCTCTTTATCACTTTTTCTTGTTTTTATTTTCTTTTCTCTCTTTCTTTGTTTATGTCCATTCTTTTTTCTTTCTTTGCTTTCTTTTTTCCTTTCTTTCTTAATTTTCTTGTTTCCCTTTATTTTATCCCTCTCTTCCTTTCTATCACCCTTGCTTTCTTCCTGTCTTTTTTTTCTTCTTTATTTCTTGCATTTCTTTCTTTCTTTTCCCTTTCTTCTCTTTTTCTTCCTTCCTTCTTTCCTTCCATCCTTTCTTTTTTTATTTTCTTTCTTTCTTTCCTTTTTTTCTTTCTATCCTTCTTTTCTTTTTAATTTTCTTTTCTTTCTATTTTTCTTTTTCTATCACTCTTTTTCCCGTCCTTTCAGTTTTTTCTTTCTTTCTTTCTTTAATTCCTCCCTTCTTTCCTTCCTTCCTTGCTTTTTTCCTTGCTTCCTTTCATTTCTTTCTTTCTTCCCTTCTTCCCTTCTATCCTTCCTTCCTTGCTTTTTCATACCTTCCTTCCTTCCTTCTTTCCTCCCTTCATTTCCTTCCTTTCTTTCCTTTCTTCCTTTCTTCCTTCCTTCCTTTCTTCCTTCCTTTCTTTCTTTCTTTCTTATTTCTTTCTTTTCTTTTCTTTCTTCCTTTTCTTCCTTTCTTTTACACTTTATTTCTTTCTCCCTCCCTTTCCTTTCCTTTCCTTCCTTTCTTTCCTCCCTTCTTCCTCCTTTCCTTCCTTCCTTCTTTCTTCCTTCCTTTCTTTCCTTCCTTTCTTTCTTCCTTTTCTTCCCTTCTTTCTTCCTTCCTCCCTTCCTCCCTTCCTTCCTCACTTCCTTCCTCCATTTCTTTCTTTATTTCTTTCTTTCACCCCTTCCCACTTACTCTTCCTTTCAGCTGAAACCAATACCGCTAGGGCTATAGCCTGATCGAGACATGACGGGGCGTAGACTTGAGTTATACACCTTAGTGATGGAAACAACCACAACCATATTGGTCCGCCAGAGATTGGCTGGCTGGCTGGTTGGTTGGACGGCTGGCTGGTTGGCTTGTTGGTTGGTTGGCTGGTTGGCTGGCTGGTTGGTTGGCTGGTTGGTTGGCTGGTTGGCTGGTTGGTTGACTGGTTGGTTGGCTGGTTGGTTGGCTGGCTGGTTGGTTGGTTGATGTTGGTGGGTGGTGGGTCGGTTTGGCTGTAGTCGGTTGGTTGGTGGTTTGCTGGCTTGCTGGTTGCTGGTTTTGTTTTTTATTTTGGGGTTTTGGTTGGCTGCTGGTTGACAGACTGAGAAGAATGAACTGTGGCTGGCTGGCTGGCCTGCTGGCTGACTAGGCTGACTAACTAACTTCGACTGGACTGGTCTGACTAACTAACTGACTGACTGGCAGACTAACTAACTGGCTGGACTGCTGACAAACTAAACTGACTGACTGGCTGACTAACTAACTGACTGACTGACCAGACAGACTAACTAACATGACTCGACCTGACTGATTGGCTCATTGATGACTGACTGACTGACTGACTAACTGACTGATTACGACGGGGTGGTTGGGGGGTGGGATGGGGTTGTCTAGTGTTAGAACGATTGCCCGTAAATCTGACGGACCCGGTTCGATTCCGTTCAAAGGTGTAAAATTTTCCCCCTGGATTAATTAACATCAGTGCAGACTCCACGTCTCCCCTAAAAAGTCCTTCGGGTGAGATATAAACCGAGGTCCCGTTGCAACGCACGCAGACATCTTGCGCACACGTGAAAATCCCTGTCCCGCCTTTCGTAAGATAGCCATTGTTGCCGGTGGAACAGATAAAGAATTTACAAAACGCTTACACACGAGATTGGTATAGAAAAAGCACGTGAGTGCTTATTCCACTTATCCTCGATATGAAAGAGAATAAAATATTTAAAAAATAAAATAAAATTTATAAACTGACTGACCAACTAACACACTGACTTACTGACTTCTGACCTTAACTCCTTGAGGAGTTGTGTGGGGTGCACTGCAGGGATAAGCGGTGTTTCTTTTTTTTGTTTTTTTCCTAAAGTTCAGTCAATGCGTCTTGGGCAAGTTACCCTAGTTGGGAGTGCCAAACAGGTCTCCAGCAGAATTGGGAGAGAGAAGAGGAAAGAGAGAGAGAGAGAGAGTGAGAGAGAGAGAGATGAGAGAGAGAGAGGAGAGAGGAGAGAGAGAGAGAGAGAGAGAGAGAGAGAGAGATGGAGAGATGAGTGAGAGAGAGAGAGAGTGAGAGAGAGAGAGTAGAGAGAAAGTAAGAGAGAGAGCGATTGAAAGTGAAGAGAGCGAGCGAGAGGCGAATGAGAGAGAGAGTGAGAGAGTAGGGATAGAGAGTAAAGAGAAGAGACAGACAGACAGACAGAGAGATTGTGACCAGGAGAGAGAGACAGAGGGAGAGCACAGGAGAGACAGCAGGACAGGATGAGAGGCGAGGGAGGGAGAGACAGACAGAGCAGACAGGGAGATATAAGGAGATAAACAGACAGATAGAGGAGAGACAGAAGGAGACACAGAGAAGATAGATGACAGACGGACAGAGAGGACAAGAGATACAGATGGTGGAGAGACAGACAGAGAGACAGGGAGATGGACAGACAGAGACCAGGAGAGACACGGAGAGAGAGACAGAGAGGAGAGAGACTTACATAATTATGTTCGAGGGTGGTCACGAGTCGGCTAGACACATGTGAACTTGCAAAGATAGAAAAGAAAACAAGGCCACATAATAACACAGCACACATGGCACACACTCCACACACAAACACACACACACACGAACTCACACCCGCACGCAACCCACACACACGCGACACCAACTCACAACACACGACATGCACAACACACACACACACCAATGCTCCCAGGCGTCAGTAAATGGCGTTGTAAACCCACGCTTATCACTTATCTCGCTGATACCAGCTCCTTAGAGAGAGGAGCGAGAGAGAAGGTAGGGAGAGAAGAGAGTTAGAGAGAGGTAGGGGGGAGCAGAGCGATAGAGCGAGAGGGGGGGGGGGAGGGAAGACATAGGTCGCGAGAAAAGAGAGACAGGGGAGATCAAGATCAAGTCAAGTCAATACAAAAACACAGTTAATCATCCCAAGAAGGGCAATTAACAATACTGACAGGCAGATGGATCCACATCAAATATAGCAAAGACACAACAGCTATATTTCATTTAAATTTTTTTTGGAATTTTTTTTTATTTTCAAATAAAATGTCACGAACACAACACACCACACCAACAACACACGCGCGCCATGCGCACACACACGCAACCACCCGACGCACGCACACACACAAATAGTTAAACACCAAATAAAAACCCAATGACTAAAGGACATAAAAACTTAATTTTTTACGCACGCATATACGCAGCACGTCCACACGCAAGTACGTGTAGAGTTCGCGAACACGCCCACGCACACCACACCATACACCAATAAAAGAATGGGGAGAGGAAAGAGAGAGGCTAGAGAGAGGACGCTTTGATGCTATTACCAAAAACTTCAGTGGCTACATAATATATCAGTTCTCGGAGTTCTTTGAAAGTTTGGGCAGCGCGCATACAAAATGAACTTCGTTTTTCATCCACCTGATTAACATAATGGCAAAAGAATGTCAGCTTGTTGTGTGTGGCCCCGGCGCGCCCGCGTGTGATGTGTGTGTTAGTGTGTGTAGAGAGAGACGCGTTTGACGCTTTGACCAATTTTTATTGTCATTGCCCAAATGTAGGCTTATTGACAATGGAGTTACACACGACTTTCTCTTTGTAAATTACAAATAAATCAAGAAAAGTTATAATGATCATTTAACGTAATGAAAAAAAACGACCCCAAAAAGAGCTCACTATGAACGGATACTCACTTTAAGCACTGACGAAACCGTTTCAAACTGAACACAAAGTAATGACAAGGATACACAACAGGACCAATAAACAATAACTAAAATAATAAAAAAGAACAGTCTAGAATGCAATAGATAACCATCCAATGAAATTGTATGTGAACTTTTCAATAAATATTCTGCTGGAGACTACAGTCCTAATGTAATAGATTGTTTTCTTTAGTGTGTCACAAAATTCTGCTTGGAGATTGCAGAATATAAATGTATACTTTAGTTTAGTCACAAATGTTAAACAAATTGGACCTTAGGCTGTGGATGACGTAAATTACAGTGCTTCATCAATAAAGAGTTTGCAACAGATTTGATCACAATATCGTCATCAGACGATAAGAAAGCAAAAAATCTTGCCTTCGAAAAGCTTCTAGATTGAGAACACTACATTTTCACGTATGAAACATATACAGACAGAGGAGAGATAGAGAGAGAGAGAGAGAGAGAGAGGGAGCTAGAGAGAGAGGAGGGGAGAGAGAGAGAGAGAGAGAGAGAGCGAAGAAGCGAGAGAGAGAGAGAGAGAGATGCAACAAAAAGAAAGAAAAGTATTTTTAAGCCGATTAAACAAGAAAGAAGACCAACAATCCCAAACAGACCAAACAAATTTTAAAAATCAAAAGTATTATGCGGAAAAATGAGAATAAACAGGGGAAAATACCTCCAAAATTTAAACTTGTATTCATTCTTTACGTTTTTTCTCACCCAAAAATATATATGAGATTTCTTCTACGGAGTCAGAATGCAGCTACTCAATGATTAGTCAAAAACCGGAATGTTTCTGTAATTTGGAACATTATATGTCTTGTAGGTGGAGTAATGTAGAGAGGGGGAGACGGTTACGGGGAGTATAGTGAGGGTATATTATAGGGACGGGATAGCTCGAGTGGGGTCGATCACTCGCTTCCCCCAGCCAAGTTAAGGCAGCGCGACGTGTTACCACTTGAGAGGAGTGGACTGCGATTGCGCGCCTTGGCTTCAGTACAGTTCTGCCCCAGTTCACCCCGCTGGAAAATGGGGTTATCTGCCCTCTTAAGGTCAGGAAGGTAAACACGCAGCGAGGGAGAGAATGGCGCGGACCCTACAATATGCTGGCCCCTAGAGGAAGTGAGGCTCTGACCCTCGCTCGCCTACGACCTTATAGATGATGAGGCCTCCAATTACCTTTATATTACTTATACAGTGAGGGTACGGTTGGGAGGGGGTGGAGATTCTAATTATCAGTGTGTTCTTGCTTCCTTTTAGAAGATTTAAAGCCCCTTTTTAATATTTACCATTTGTTAAGCTTCATGTTTAAAAATATCGGGAATGCATATTCAATAATCTTTCTTTTTTTAAAGAGAAAATAATCAAGGGATAAAATTAATGGTATTAGGAAAATGACATGAATTCAATTAAGTTTAATGTATACGGACAGTTCTGTAATTCCCACTACTTATGAACATTAAAAGTCTGTTAAGTGAAGAATATATGCATTGAGCTTGTATTTCTCTTGAGAAAATTATGCTGTTTTATTTGTTGCGAGCGGGCGAATCATATACACGCGTGTACGCAAGCATGCCCCACTGTACAAACTCACACACACTCACCGCGCGCGCGGCAGCACACACACACAACACAACTCACACACAACAACCAGTACAACATACACACACACACACACAAAGCACGCTACACACACACACACTATACCACACACAACACACTACCACACACACAGCACACCCTAACACAACACACACACGACACACCCACACACTGACCTCTAACACATACCCCACGCACGGCGGCGCACGCGTTACACACATAACCACATAAAACACACATAGACACAGACATAAACACGCACGCTCATAGCATACCCAGAAACACTACTGCACACAGAGAATTTCTGTCTCCTTCCACTGTCCCTCTCCACCCTCCGCTCCCCGCCCCCCCCCCCCCCGCAGCCCCCGGTTTCCCCCACCCCCCCCCCCCCCCCCCTCTACCCCCTCTCCCCCAAAAAGACCATCGGGATGAGACTGAGTAACCAAGGGTCTCCCTTGTGCGAAATGCACGCAAAGACATCTACGTCACATCGATATATAAGAACCCGTGTCACCTTTCGAAAGATTAGGCTATTATTGTGTGCCGGTGGGGAACGGATGACAATATTTGCCAAAACGTGCATACACCGTGACTAGTTGAGAAAAAAAGCCACACGATTAGCTATTCCAGTCAGCCTCGATTTAAGGAAATAAATACATAAATGAAATGATTACCCCAAAATAACACCCCCTCACAAACACATACGCACGCAACGTACTCCCACGCACGCCCGCACACCCACAGCGATTTTCTCTGCTCTTGCAGCTCTACCCTGCGGGCCGCCCGTCCCCCCCCTGGCAAGTTCCTCTCATCAACGGGTGCGCTCTCGTCTCGGTCTCCTCTCATCTCTCACATCCTTTCGTGTTACAAACACACACAAACTTACAATCAATACTTTTGGGCATAATTATTCAAATTTATTCAGCTGCAGACTATTTTGCAGTCGGCCACAAAAGTGAACAGAGGAAAGTGGTGTGTAGTGTGTGTGGGAGGGGAGGGGGGGGGGTAATTACACCATTCTGTAAAACTTCGGAGCTTGAAATGCATCGAGCTGAGCAATTATTTCTTATGCAATGCAGTTTTTTTTCCTGCAAAGCAAATTAACATAAAATTTCAACAAGATTCCCTGGAAACTTTTTTATATTGTTACAAGTTATTATAGAACTCACGGAACGCACAGAGAGAGAGAAAGAGAGAGTAGAGAGAGAGAGAGAGCGATGAGAGATAGAGAGAGAGAGAGAGAGAGAGAGAGAGAGAAAAGGAGAGAGAGACGAACAGACATGACATTAGAGAGAGACGAACATACAGACTCGAGGCAACAGAATAGACAGACAGAAACAATGACGTAATCGAGAGAGACAGAAAGCAGACAGACGCACAGACCCCCAGGCAGACAGAGAGAGGAGAGAGCGAGAGAGGATGAAAGAGAGATAGAGAGAGAGAGAGAGGTAGAGAAAGACAGAATGGGGGGGATGGCGAGACAGACAGAGACGGAGAGAAAAGAAAAAGAAATAAAGGGTAGTAACGAAAGAAAAATAATAAGAAAGAAAGACGGAGCGAGGGGGAGCAGCAAGAACTAAGGACATAACCAGCAATACACAGAAAGATAGGACAGACAGATAGACCGACAGACAAAAAGAATAGTGACAGACAAACAACATACATACATACAACAGAAAAACGAGAAAGTACAGACAGAAAAGGATAGACTACAGACCCGGACGAGACAGATGGACGAGAGGACATAGACAAGTCATACGGTAGCGGGTGAGCGACAGGAGACAGGCAAGAAAGAAAGACATAGCAGGACAGACAGAAGAAAGATAGACAGACAGACAGACGAGACCAAAGCGGAAGATAAGACAGACAGACAGGAAATGAAAGACAGCCAAGCTCCGGACAGACGGGACATAATAGGGAAGATAGACAAGACAACAGACAAGACAGAAAGGAACGTACAGACAGACAGGAACGAAGACAGACAGACATAGCAAGCTCGAGCGTAGAGGCCGAGTACCGCAAGAAACTAAGACATAGACAGACAGAAAAGCCCAGACAGACAAGGCAGACCGTGACAAATCTGTACATTCCACCTGTTGGCCTGTACCGGCTGGTAAATAGGGCACAATAAATAAATGGATCCTCTATGTGACCGAAACCGCAGAACACTAGTTCCATAGAAACTGACGAGCTTTGTTTGACTGCCGAGAGAGAGAGAGAGGTAGAGCAGCGGCCGCGAGCCGAGAGAGAGAGCGAAAGATCGAGAGACGTCGAGATGAGAGGCGAGAGAGGAGGGAGGAGAGCTGCGTCGCGCGAGATTAAAACTCTGTGACGGTGAACACAGACACATTGATAATTGTACGTACGGCCTTGGAGCCCCCATCCCCTTCCCGTGGGCACACCAGGGACCACCCCCAGCACAAAGTGCTCATCCACCGATATATCAGAATACTCTCGACAGGCGCTGCACCCTATGTCACACCACCTCGTCCCACGACAGCAAGCAACTAGAGCGAGGAGACAGAGATAGAGAGCGCGAGAGCGCGACGCGAGAGCGCGCGACCGCGCGCTAGCGCGACGAACCTCGGCGCGCTCGCGCGCCCTGGCGCAGCTGAGGTGGGACGGGAGGCAGGCAGGACTCTCGGCGTCTCGCACGGGCCCGCGTAGGAGCGGGTCGGTATAGACCGCGCGGGGGCACGGCGCGCGCGTGGTAGGTTTCGAAAGCGAGGGCGGAAGGGCGGGCGGCCGGCCCGGCCGCGGGCATAGAGCGGGCTGGCGCTCTGGCAGAGCGCGCGTGATTGTTAGTTGTCGGCGGCCGGCGCGGTCGTGAGGACGTGGTGTCGCGCGCTGTTGCGCCGTGGTGGTGGGAAGCCTGCGAGGGGGTGCGCCGGCGCGCGTACGGGCATTAGGGGCAGAACGCTCGGGGGACGTTCTGGCGGCCGGCCCCCGGCGCGCGGGCCCGCTCTGGTCGGGGGGCGGGCGGATGCGTCTCGCTGCTTGTAGGGTATGTGCTTTTGCCGATCGGGGCGCACTGGTGCGGCTCTCGTGCGCTGGGAAATGCCAGCTCTGGTGGGCCGAAGAGCGCGGGGTGGTCGCGAGCGGTTGCATTGGGGCTGGCTGTCGTCCGTCGCGCAGTTCCCGCGCTCTCGCGTGGCGTGTCCCCGCTGAGCGGGAGGTGGTCGTGGCCGCGGCCCGCGCGTGCGGCGCCCGGGCGCGCGCGGGCGGGGTTGATTGATCCTGCGCGTGTGGCCTTGTTCGCGCTGGGGGATTGGGCGTCGCGGCGCTGTGTCTGCCGGTGCTGTTGGTTCGTTCCTGCTTCACTGGACCTCTCGCTGTCGCATGGTCTGCTTGTTGCCGATGTCGCTCGTGGGGCAGTTAACTCTCGGGTGATAGTGTCGCGCTCGTCTTACGTGTCGGGGCGGCCGGCCACGGCGTCACGGTCCCTGATCGCTTCTTGTTGCGGCTGCGCGGGTCTTGTTGCAGTGTTCTAACGTCCACTGGTGTCAGCGCGCGCTTGTTTCGCTCTTTTCGTTCGATGTGTGCCCTTCTAGGTCGTGTCGCTCTCTTTGTGTCCTTGGTGCCGCGCGGTGCGCAGTGGCTGCGGTGCTGGTCGCGCGGCCGCTCGCGCTGGGGCGGCGTTGGCGGCTCTCTCGGTGGGCTTGCCCGCTCGCCGCCGTGGCTGCGCGCGTGGGCCCTCCTCGCGCTCGTTGCTAGCTGTTTCTTTTCCTCGCTCGCGCGGAGCGCGCGTCTTTCCGGCGGCCCGCGCGCGCGGGGCTCGCTGGCGCAGTGCCGGCGCGCTCTCTGTCCCTCTCGTGCTTTCGGTTCCCTCTCGGCCGTGTCTTGCTTCGCGCCCTTGCGTGGCTTCTCGCTGGGGGGTGGTCCGCGACTCTGTGTAGCTGTTTCGGGCGCGCGCGCGCGCGCGGGCGCGCGAGGGTGTGAAAGATCCCGCACGTCGCGCACGCACCTTCCGACTATCCATGTTTACCAGACCCGACCACGTCCGACAGACCCCACGTGCCCGTCCGTCCAGTCAAACCGATCTCAACTCCCTCTATTAATCCTAAATCTCACTGATCGACATACAAGCCGACCACTCCGCCCGACAGTCAGTCAGACCATTTAGCTCGGTACACAAACACGTACCATCCAGATTTACCAGCCAAGCCGCCTCCCGGCAGTCGAGAAGAGAGCGACGATACGAGGTAGCCGAACGACGCCCGTGGCGCGCGAGAGCGATAGAGCAGAAGAGCGGGCGAGAGACAGCAGCGACCTGTAGGACGAGAGAGCGCGCGTAGGCGGGCTGCGCGCGACGACGCCCTGGCCGGGAGCACGTCGCGAGCGAGATCTGACACACGGGAGCACTCGCTCGACATGCCCGTGGCGACGCCTCGCGCGTGCTCGCAGTCGCGCGCCCCTTGTCGCGCGCTCTCGCTCTCTCGCGGTCTCGCAGCGCGCGCCCTTCTCGCTCGCTGCGCGTGAGCAGCGCGCGGGGCGCGCGCGCGTCGCCCAGGTTCGCTAGCTCGATCGTTCGGCGCGCTCCGTCCCGGTGCCGGTGCGCGTCTGCGCTCTACGGCGCGCGGGCGGCTCGCGCGCGCCCTGTAGCTGCTCTGCTGGCACTTTTCGCCTATGCAGCTGCTCGTCGTCCTCCGCGCTCCCTGTCTCGCGCCTCTCGTTCTTGGCTCGCTCCTACCGTTGCTTCTCTCAGGTCTCCTTCTGTCTTGCAGTTCGCGCGTGCGTTCTTGCCCTTCGCTGCTCCGGCGTTCGCTCTGCTTCTGGTTGTCCGTCCTGCTCTGCTTGTCTTGCATGAGCTCGCGCGTCGGGCAGTGAGCTCGTTGCGCTCGCGCCTGCTCGTTGTCCCCCTCTCGCGCTTGGGGGCCGCGCCCGTGCTGGTCTCTCGCGGTCTGATTCACGCTGGTCCCTCCTCTTCCATGGCGTGCTCCGCTCTCGTGGGCGCGCTCGCGTGCTCTCTGCGCGCGTCCTCTGTGTGCGCCTGCTCGCGCCAAAGTCATGCCAGCCTCATGCCCACCGCCCTCATCAACATGGACCGACCTACCTACCTGACCTACCGGACGCGACCGACAGTTACCGGCCGCACACCTTCCGCAAGTACGCAACGTGCGTTATTTCCAGTCAGTATTTGTTGGACCTACCCCTCTAAAACTCCGTGAGCGTCTCCACCGATCCGACACTCATGACAGTCAAAATCCGTCACTGCATGACACAGTCAACTCTGTCCTTTATCAGATCAAAAAGTCCCACAGTCAGTTCTATAACACAGTAACCAATTACTCAGATCCCAGCAAGTCCCACAGTCATTCAGCAAAATAGCTGATATCATTCATTCCGTCAATCAACCGTATCGCAGTCTCTTTAACCACTCTGCTAGACATCTACTCGACAGTCAGTTAATCAACAATCATCACTCAAATCAATCCCCAGACGCAGTACTAGACTCTCTGCTAGTCAGGTCTAATCAGATCATCCAGTATATGCAGTCCATGAGGCAAACGCGATAGGCAGGCATCAGTCAGGTCCGTCCGCCCAGGCAAAACCGTCAGAAGCAATCAGCATACATACATACCGACAGGCAGGCCAGGTAATACATGCATGCAGGCAATACAGACAGACATCAGTGCGTATGTATGCATGCAGGCATACGAGGGCATACATACAGACAGGCAGGCAGGCAGGAATAACAGCATGAGGCATAACAGGCATACAGACAGACAGGCAGTCGGTAATCAGCCATCAGCCAGCCGATCAGGCATTCAGCCGGTCAGCCAGTCAGCCAGATTAGTCAATCAGACCATACCGGAGTAACAGTCACCAGGTCAACCAGTCAGTCAGATATCAGACAGAGAGACCAGACAGACAGCATACACGCAAGCAGGCAGCCAGTCGGCCAGTCAGTTCAGTCAGGTCAGTCAGCAGTCAAGGAAATAATACAGTCAGTCAGACAGCCCCGCCCTCCCCGCCAGTCAGATCAGTCCGCCATCAGCCCAGCCAGTCAATCAGCCACCATCAGTCAGCCATCATGCCAGGTCAGTCAGTCAGATGCAGCCAGCAGTCCGCCAACCAACCAATCACCACCAACCAACCACCCAGCCAGACAGATCAGTCAGTCAGTCATCAGTCAGTCATCCGTCCAAGAAAATACATACATACAGGCGAGGGAGGCAGGGAGCAAGTTAGCGTCAGGTTTGCTCAAAGGTAAAAGAAATGGCCAGTTCATTTCATCTTTGCCCGCAGCCTGTCTCAGTCCCCTGATCTCTTCGGCAAGGCGTAGTTTTACCTTGGGAGGAAGACTGATTGGTAGCCAGCCACTCCAGGTCTGACTCTAAGAAACGGGATGAGGATGCTTAGTAGGTCTTTGTGTGTGTTATTCTTTTAGTTAGGTCTTGTGTGATTTCTTTTTGCATTGGATTGGTGTTGGTTGTTGGTTTTGGTAACATTTACTGTCTTTCTTTTTGTGTTTTTTTTCCCTATTATGTTTTCCTGCCATTCTTTAATCCTTGTTTCCTTTCTGTAGTTTTGATTTCTTTGGTTTCTTTTCTTTTCTTTCTTCTACTCTCTTCTCTCCTCTCTCTCTCTCCTCTCTCTCCTCTCTCTCTCTCTCTCTCTCTCTCTCACTATGACCTATATAAAGATTCGGCTGGTAGTTGTTTTGTTTTTGTTTTTCTTTCTTACTTTTCTTCTTGTTTTTATATTGAGTGAGAGTAATGGGTCTTTGAGGTTTTTTTTATTTATTAATTATATTATTTTATTTTATTTTTATATAATTATTTTTTATCATAACATATTTTTTGTATAAGTAATCAAATAAAGTGTCGAAGGTGATCGTGGTGCTGTTTTGAGAATTACAATTAGTACCATCTCTGAAACACACACAACACACACATACACACACACAGACACTACCACACGACGCACACACATCTCTCTCTCTCTCTCTCTCTCTCTCCTACTCTCTCTCGAATGTGAGCCAAAGACCGATATGCAATTAATTCATTCTCGCTCTCTCTCTCTTCTCTCTCTCTCTCTCCTCACTCTCCTCTCTTTCTCTCTCTCTCTCTCTCTCCTACTAATGTTAGGGTATCTATTAAAGGGCATATTCATACTATTCGGATTTTTAATTTATTTTGGACTTGTGACTGTACTTGACGCCAGTGAATCTCCTATTTAATATCTTATACCACGTGTAACAACTATGTGTACTATCTACTATATAAGAGTTCAATTTTTATGATCTATCATTTTGGCTTACCTCTCTCTCCTCTCTCTCTCTCTCTCTCTCTCTCTCTCTCTCTCTCTCAACCTCTCTCTCTCTCACTCTCTCTCCACTCTCTCTCTCGTCTTTGTTATTGCTGTGTAGTTGTTAACTTTGTTCTTGTTGGAATTTGTTTGGGTTTTTCGCTTGTTGTTTTTTGGTTTTTGATGTATTTTATGTGTGTTGTGTGTGTGTGTGTGTGGGGTTGTGTGTGTGGTGTGGTGTGTGGTGGTGTTGTGTGTGGGTGGGAAGGGGAACGATGCTATTTTTTTTTTTATTGTTTTTTGTTTGTTTTTTTGGGGTTTATGTGGTTTTTTTCATTTTGTTTGTTTGTATGTTTTTTTTTCTTGTATTATTGTTTGTTTATTTGGAAAGGGTTGTTTTGTCTCTTTTGTTTGTTGTTGTTGTTTGTTGTCTTTTTCTTTATATTTTTCTTTATTTTCTTTTTTCATTTTTTTTTTTTGATTGCTTTTTATCTTTTTTTTTGGTGGGTTAGGGGGGGGGGGGGGGGGTTTCTGGGGGTATGTTTTTTGTCTTTTGCTCGTCTGGGTTGTTTGCTTTGTTTGGTTTGTATGATTGTTTTTTTCTTCTACTCCTCTTTTCCTTTAAAAAACAGTATTTTTTTTCCCCTTTGCTTCTTCTGCATGAAAGTATGAGTACTGAGTACATTTTTAAATGTGGACCCCATGGGCGGGTACTGGATTGTACAAAAGCACATGAAACTTATTCATTATCCTGGAAAAAAAGATTTATAGTTTCTATTACATACAATGTGTAAATTTCTTTTTTATGACTTAATGGCTTTCCCCCCCACTTTTATTATGTAGTGTATGGGTATTGCACTTATTTTTTTATTACATGACATTCAATTTGCATGAGCATAATTAAAAGTGTTTTTGTGTTGATCGTGTGCTATGTGAGTATTACATATTTAGTATTATCCCTGGAAATACACCCACCCCCCTCGCACCCCCACGCCCCACACGCTACAAACAACACAAACACACAAGAACAAATACACCACACACCCACACAAACCACACACACAACACACACACACCACACACACAACACAACACACACACACACACACACATCACACCACCATCACTCACTCACATCACCCACTCATATTCTCTCCTCAACGACTGTATAGTTTTTTAAATTTCTTCGTGGTTTGTTTCCTGTTTTTATTGTGTGGAGTATGGGTATTAAATATATTTCATTATCATGACATATAATTTGAAACGAGTAAATCTTAAAATGAGTGTTGAGGGATCGCATACTGTTTGGGAATTATAAATTGGATATTATCTCTGAAATACACACACACAAACTCTCTGTCTCTCTGTCTCTGCTCTCACTCTCACTTTAATCCGTCCGCTTATAGTCATAGTATATCCTGATGAAGGATTCATATTTTTTTATATTTTTCAATACTTTATTGAAATGCCTCGTGTACTTAAGTTTAATGAGTGCCCTATTTCAATATCTTATAATTAAGTGTAACAGTATAGTGTACCATTTGACTATGTGTCGATGTTTATCTTTATGACTATAAAGTTTGGTGTGTTATTTTCTTGCTTGTTGTTGTTCTTGTTATGTGGTTGTTGTTGTATTGTCTGTTTTTCTCTTTATTAACATCTTTAGTTAGGTTGGTTTTTTTTCTTCTCTTTTGGTTGTTTTTGATTTGTTAGGGTTTTTTGGGGGTGGGTATTTTTATTAGGAATTTCTTTAATTGGCTTGCTTTGGGGGGGGGGGGAGGGTTTTTGGGGGATAAGCTGTTTTGAAAGGTCTTTCCCTTGTTTTTAATGTGAGCCCTGTATAACAATTGGGTTGTATTATTATATTAAGGATGTATCCCACCGGGCGGGGACTGGACGTAAAAAAGCCAGGTGTCTTATACATTTTCCTCTATAAAAGAAGATTTGTCATTGGTCAGTTGTCATTTGTCATTGTCATTGTCTCTCTCTCCTCTCTCTCTCTCTCTCTCTCTCCTCTCACTCTGGGTCCTCTCTCACTCATCTCTCTCTCCTCTCTCCCTCTGACCTGGTGTCTGTCTGTATGTATGTAGTATAGTCGTACGTACGTACTGTGTGCGTATGCGTGCGTGCATGAATGTGTTTGTGTCTGTGTGTGTGTGAAGTGTTATTGTGTGTGTGAGAGAAGACTGTGTGTCCTGTGTGCTTTTTTTCCCCTTATCTTCCATGGTACACCTGTGCAAATTGTCAATCCGCTCTCATTTCTTTGTCTCGTGTGTCCTGTTTGTCTGACATACACATCACAGCACAGCGCGCACCATACTCACTGATCATCATACAATAAAACGAAAGTCCCTCTGATTCCCGTAAGTCGCGGTTACACTGGTATTTGTGGTGAACATCAACATTCCGTTTCCCCATACACTACGTGCCTGTGGTGAGTTTGTCAAAGTCAGTTGGGATGGAGTTCAGGTGTGAAACGGGTCGTTGGAGGGACGGAGTGTTGGTTGCCACTCCGGGTGGGCAACTCACGTCAGTCCTGGCATCCGCGACTGAGCTAATACAGTTTGTTAGGAGACTTAGTAGGGGGGGGGAGGGGGTGGTGTTCTACATAGCTTATGTTAGCTCAGAGCAGGCGCCACTGAACACCCACAAAGTGACCCAGCAGCAAGTGGCAGGGTCCCCTCTGGCTGGTGGCCCCACGGTGCCGGCATTGATGGGCTCCGGGTGGACTTCGACCCTGGGGATGAGACATAACGAATCTGGGTGTGTCTGCGCGGAATGATTGAGATGAGGCGGCTGGGAACAGCTGACATGAACGTCACAGAAGATGAGGGAGTGAGAAATAAGTGTCCGGTATTTACTAACTGATTTGCCCTTAAAATCAAGGCATATTTGGATCATGAACAAGAATTAAATGATGGACTTTTATAAAGCTAGAGAACCAGCATGTATCTCTTAAAAATATTCATGTCTTCACATTGCTATTTGCCTGCCTGTTTGTCTTTTTATCTATCTTCCTATAGTCGGTCTGTCTAAGATTATCTTCTTCTTTTCTGACTAGTCTTTATTGGGGGACGGGATAAGCCTACATGCGTCGGACACTCGCGTTTTCCACCAAGTTAAGCAGCGTCGATCGGGTTACCAGTTGCTGGGGGGGGGGGTGTGACCGATTGCGCGCATTGGCTTCAGTACAGTTCCCCCAGTTCCCCCACTGTAAATGGGATACCTGCCCTCTTAGGTTCAGGGAAGTAGAAGCAGCGAGGGAGAGAAGATGGGCGCCGCCCTCATATGCCTGGCCTAGAGAAGTGAGGGTCCTGATGCCTCGCTCCCTACGACCTTATAATGTATAGGGACTGCCTTTACCGGTTACCTTTTTTTTTCAGTCCTCATTGGGCATCCCAGAATCAGAGACACAATTCTTTTATATAGCATGATTGGTCGATGACGATGAGGATGATGTAACGTGGCTGCTATCATGAGGAGACGCTCCACCACGAAATGAAGTCGCTTTGCCCCTGACCCACTTTTGTGCTGAGGAGCCATTTTAGGTAGATGGGGGTGGGGGGTGGGGTGGGGGGGGGGGGGGGGGGTCCGGATTTCTCGATTTTTAGATCTGAACTGATATATAACACGGTAGCCATCATTCTCTTGTTATCAAATCCAAGGCAAAATTTTTATTTTTGTTTTTTTTTCATTTGCGTTTAAAACGAGTTTAAAGATACACGCCCTCATTCTTGATCATCTGTTACGATGCAAAAACCTTGCTCCTTTCTCCACTTAATCACATCCAGCAGTGTATCTAAGCTCAATCGTAATAACTAATTCCTAACAATTGTCCGATTTTCCTATCTCCTTACAGTAATTAACACCTTTTCATGGCAGGCTTCATATCAAGTCAATACTAAAAAAAATTGGCCACTGGCGCAATGCGTTTCATAAGGGTGAGCGTACAAATGTATAGTTCATTTAATTTCATAAAGTGCATGTACTATGGAGACCCAAACGAGACATGGGCAGTACTCTACCCTGCTCTTACAATAAATAATACCCAGCTCAACCCGGGCCCCGAGAGAGACAGACACCTACAATGTTTGCTAGGTCATTCAAAAAAATATTCCCAAATTTAAATTTAAAAAAAAAATTACATCCAATAAAGTGGATGAAACTCCACACTGTGTTGTCCCAGTCTTCCCCGAAAAAAAAAACACCCACCCATTGCAAACTCACACTGGGTAGTACCCGGCCAGATTAAAAAAAAAAAAAAAAATTCTTCCATCGATTATCGAACCCGCAGTCCATAACCTCAAAGCACTAAACCACATGCGCTGGCCAAAGTGCGACTAGCTGTAGATTCTACGATTCTTCGTGTAGTTATGACAAGCCAGCGGGGAAAGACGAAGCGCATAAGGACTTTGGTGAACACGCCGGGTTTTGTGGAACGCAGCGGTGATGGACATACACAGGCAGTCTTGAACACAATGAGTGCCTGGTTGATTGATTGAGGCAGATGGGACGTAAGCCTTTTGCTACAGAGGGTGGAGGGGGGGAGGGAGGCACTAATCCAGCTACTGAATAGCCAGTCTTAACACTTGTTGTTGTCAGTTGTTGTTTTCGTTGTTGTTGTGTTCTCCTCAAGTCGTGTGAGAGATTGGCTGGCTGGCTGGTTGGTTGGACGGCTGGCTGTGGCTTGTTGGTTTTGGCTGGTTGGCTGGCTGGTTGGTTGTCTGGTTGGTTGGCTGGTTGCTGGTGTTGACTGGTTGTGTTGGCTGGTTGGTTGGCAGGCTGGTGGTTGGATGATGTTGGTGGGTGGTGGGTCGGTTTGGCTGTAGTCGGTTGGTTGGTGGTTTGCTGGCTTGCTGGTTGCTGGTTTTGTTTTTTATTTTGGGGTTTTGGTTGGCTGCTGGTTGACAGACTGAGAAGAATGAACTGTGGCTGGCTGGCTGGCCTGCTGGCTGACTAGGCTGACTAACTAACTTCGACTGGACTGGTCTGACTAACTAACTGACTGACTGGCAGACTAACTAACTGGCTGGACTGCTGACAAACTAAACTGACTGACTGGCTGACTAACTAACTGACTGACTGACCAGACAGACTAACTAACATGACTCGACCTGACTGATTGGCTCATTGATGACTGACTGACTGACTGACTAACTGACTGATTACGACGGGGTGGTTGGGGGGTGGGATGGGGTTGTCTAGTGTTAGAACGATTGCCCGTAAATCTGACGGACCCGGTTCGATTCCGTTCAAAGGTGTAAAATTTTCCCCCTGGATTAATTAACATCAGTGCAGACTCCACGTCTCCCCTAAAAAGTCCTTCGGGTGAGATATAAACCGAGGTCCCGTTGCAACGCACGCAGACATCTTGCGCACACGTGAAAATCCCTGTCCCGCCTTTCGTAAGATAGCCATTGTTGCCGGTGGAACAGATAAAGAATTTACAAAACGCTTACACACGAGATTGGTATAGAAAAAGCACGTGAGTGCTTATTCCATTATCCTCGATATGAAAGAATAAAATATTTAAAAAATAAAATAAAATTTATAAACTGACTGACCAACTAACACACTGACTTACTGACTTCTGACCTTAACTCCTTGAGGAGTTGTGTGGGGTGCACTGCAGGGATAAGCGGTGTTTCTTTTTTTTGTTTTTTTCCTAAAGTTCAGTCAATGCGTCTTGGGCAAGTTACCCTAGTTGGGAGTGCCAAACAGGTCTCCAGCAGAATTGGGAGAGAGAAGAGGAAAGAGAGAGAGAGAGAGAGTGAGAGAGAGAGAGATGAGAGAGAGAGAGGAGAGAGGAGAGAGAGAGAGAGAGAGAGAGAGAGAGAGAGATGGAGAGATGAGTGAGAGAGAGAGAGAGTGAGAGAGAGAGAGTAGAGAGAAAGTAAGAGAGAGAGCGATTGAAAGTGAAGAGAGCGAGCGAGAGGCGAATGAGAGAGAGAGTGAGAGAGTAGGGATAGAGAGTAAAGAGAAGAGACAGACAGACAGACAGAGAGATTGTGACCAGGAGAGAGAGACAGAGGGAGAGCACAGGAGAGACAGCAGGACAGGATGAGAGGCGAGGGAGGGAGAGACAGACAGAGCAGACAGGGAGATATAAGGAGATAAACAGACAGATAGAGGAGAGACAGAAGGAGACACAGAGAAGATAGATGACAGACGGACAGAGAGGACAAGAGATACAGATGGTGGAGAGACAGACAGAGAGACAGGGAGATGGACAGACAGAGACCAGGAGAGACACGGAGAGAGAGACAGAGAGGAGAGAGACTTACATAATTATGTTCGAGGGTGGTCACGAGTCGGCTAGACACATGTGAACTTGCAAAGATAGAAAAGAAAACAAGGCCACATAATAACACAGCACACATGGCACACACTCCACACACAAACACACACACACACGAACTCACACCCGCACGCAACCCACACACACGCGACACCAACTCACAACACACGACATGCACAACACACACACACACCAATGCTCCCAGGCGTCAGTAAATGGCGTTGTAAACCCACGCTTATCACTTATCTCGCTGATACCAGCTCCTTAGAGAGAGGAGCGAGAGAGAAGGTAGGGAGAGAAGAGAGTTAGAGAGAGGTAGGGGGGAGCAGAGCGATAGAGCGAGAGGGGGGGGGGGAGGGAAGACATAGGTCGCGAGAAAAGAGAGACAGGGGAGATCAAGATCAAGTCAAGTCAATACAAAAACACAGTTAATCATCCCAAGAAGGGCAATTAACAATACTGACAGGCAGATGGATCCACATCAAATATAGCAAAGACACAACAGCTATATTTCATTTAAATTTTTTTTGGAATTTTTTTTTATTTTCAAATAAAATGTCACGAACACAACACACCACACCAACAACACACGCGCGCCATGCGCACACACACGCAACCACCCGACGCACGCACACACACAAATAGTTAAACACCAAATAAAAACCCAATGACTAAAGGACATAAAAACTTAATTTTTTACGCACGCATATACGCAGCACGTCCACACGCAAGTACGTGTAGAGTTCGCGAACACGCCCACGCACACCACACCATACACCAATAAAAGAATGGGGAGAGGAAAGAGAGAGGCTAGAGAGAGGACGCTTTGATGCTATTACCAAAAACTTCAGTGGCTACATAATATATCAGTTCTCGGAGTTCTTTGAAAGTTTGGGCAGCGCGCATACAAAATGAACTTCGTTTTTCATCCACCTGATTAACATAATGGCAAAAGAATGTCAGCTTGTTGTGTGTGGCCCCGGCGCGCCCGCGTGTGATGTGTGTGTTAGTGTGTGTAGAGAGAGACGCGTTTGACGCTTTGACCAATTTTTATTGTCATTGCCCAAATGTAGGCTTATTGACAATGGAGTTACACACGACTTTCTCTTTGTAAATTACAAATAAATCAAGAAAAGTTATAATGATCATTTAACGTAATGAAAAAAAACGACCCCAAAAAGAGCTCACTATGAACGGATACTCACTTTAAGCACTGACGAAACCGTTTCAAACTGAACACAAAGTAATGACAAGGATACACAACAGGACCAATAAACAATAACTAAAATAATAAAAAAGAACAGTCTAGAATGCAATAGATAACCATCCAATGAAATTGTATGTGAACTTTTCAATAAATATTCTGCTGGAGACTACAGTCCTAATGTAATAGATTGTTTTCTTTAGTGTGTCACAAAATTCTGCTTGGAGATTGCAGAATATAAATGTATACTTTAGTTTAGTCACAAATGTTAAACAAATTGGACCTTAGGCTGTGGATGACGTAAATTACAGTGCTTCATCAATAAAGAGTTTGCAACAGATTTGATCACAATATCGTCATCAGACGATAAGAAAGCAAAAAATCTTGCCTTCGAAAAGCTTCTAGATTGAGAACACTACATTTTCACGTATGAAACATATACAGACAGAGGAGAGATAGAGAGAGAGAGAGAGAGAGAGAGGGAGCTAGAGAGAGAGGAGGGGAGAGAGAGAGAGAGAGAGAGAGAGCGAAGAAGCGAGAGAGAGAGAGAGAGAGATGCAACAAAAAGAAAGAAAAGTATTTTTAAGCACCGACTTTAAACAAGAAAGAAGACCAACAATCCCAAACAGACCACACAAATTTTAAAAAATCAAAAGTATTATGCGGAAAAATGAGAATAAACAGGGGAAAATACCTCCAAAATTTAAACTTGTATTCATTCTTTACGTTTTTTCTCACCCAAAAATATATATGAGATTTCTTCTACGGAGTCAGAATGCAGCTACTCAATGATTAGTCAAAAACCGGAATGTTTCTGTAATTTGGAACATTATATGTCTTGTAGGTGGAGTAATGTAGAGAGGGGGAGACGGTTACGGGGAGTATAGTGAGGGTATATTATAGGGACGGGATAGCTCGAGTGGGGTCGATCACTCGCTTCCCCCAGCCAAGTTAAGGCAGCGCGACGTGTTACCACTTGAGAGGAGTGGACTGCGATTGCGCGCCTTGGCTTCAGTACAGTTCTGCCCCAGTTCACCCCGCTGGAAAATGGGGTTATCTGCCCTCTTAAGGTCAGGAAGGTAAACACGCAGCGAGGGAGAGAATGGCGCGGACCCTACAATATGCTGGCCCCTAGAGGAAGTGAGGCTCTGACCCTCGCTCGCCTACGACCTTATAGATGATGAGGCCTCCAATTACCTTTATATTACTTATACAGTGAGGGTACGGTTGGGAGGGGGTGGAGATTCTAATTATCAGTGTGTTCTTGCTTCCTTTTAGAAGATTTAAAGCCCCTTTTTAATATTTACCATTTGTTAAGCTTCATGTTTAAAAATATCGGGAATGCATATTCAATAATCTTTCTTTTTTTAAAGAGAAAATAATCAAGGGATAAAATTAATGGTATTAGGAAAATGACATGAATTCAATTAAGTTTAATGTATACGGACAGTTCTGTAATTCCCACTACTTATGAACATTAAAAGTCTGTTAAGTGAAGAATATATGCATTGAGCTTGTATTTCTCTTGAGAAAATTATGCTGTTTTATTTGTTGCGAGCGGGCGAATCATATACACGCGTGTACGCAAGCATGCCCCACTGTACAAACTCACACACACTCACCGCGCGCGCGGCAGCACACACACACAACACAACTCACACACAACAACCAGTACAACATACACACACACACACACAAAGCACGCTACACACACACACACTATACCACACACAACACACTACCACACACACAGCACACCCTAACACAACACACACACGACACACCCACACACTGACCTCTAACACATACCCCACGCACGGCGGCGCACGCGTTACACACATAACCACATAAAACACACATAGACACAGACATAAACACGCACGCTCATAGCATACCCAGAAACACTACTGCACACAGAGAATTTCTGTCTCCTTCCACTGTCCCTCTCCACCCTCCGCTCCCCGCCCCCCCCCCCCCCGCAGCCCCCGGTTTCCCCCACCCCCCCCCCCCCCCCCCTCTACCCCCTCTCCCCCAAAAAGACCATCGGGATGAGACTGAGTAACCAAGGGTCTCCCTTGTGCGAAATGCACGCAAAGACATCTACGTCACATCGATATATAAGAACCCGTGTCACCTTTCGAAAGATTAGGCTATTATTGTGTGCCGGTGGGGAACGGATGACAATATTTGCCAAAACGTGCATACACCGTGACTAGTTGAGAAAAAAAGCCACACGATTAGCTATTCCAGTCAGCCTCGATTTAAGGAAATAAATACATAAATGAAATGATTACCCCAAAATAACACCCCCTCACAAACACATACGCACGCAACGTACTCCCACGCACGCCCGCACACCCACAGCGATTTTCTCTGCTCTTGCAGCTCTACCCTGCGGGCCGCCCGTCCCCCCCCTGGCAAGTTCCTCTCATCAACGGGTGCGCTCTCGTCTCGGTCTCCTCTCATCTCTCACATCCTTTCGTGTTACAAACACACACAAACTTACAATCAATACTTTTGGGCATAATTATTCAAATTTATTCAGCTGCAGACTATTTTGCAGTCGGCCACAAAAGTGAACAGAGGAAAGTGGTGTGTAGTGTGTGTGGGAGGGGAGGGGGGGGGGTAATTACACCATTCTGTAAAACTTCGGAGCTTGAAATGCATCGAGCTGAGCAATTATTTCTTATGCAATGCAGTTTTTTTTCCTGCAAAGCAAATTAACATAAAATTTCAACAAGATTCCCTGGAAACTTTTTTATATTGTTACAAGTTATTATAGAACTCACGGAACGCACAGAGAGAGAGAAAGAGAGAGTAGAGAGAGAGAGAGAGCGATGAGAGATAGAGAGAGAGAGAGAGAGAGAGAGAGAGAGAAAAGGAGAGAGAGACGAACAGACATGACATTAGAGAGAGACGAACATACAGACTCGAGGCAACAGAATAGACAGACAGAAACAATGACGTAATCGAGAGAGACAGAAAGCAGACAGACGCACAGACCCCCAGGCAGACAGAGAGAGGAGAGAGCGAGAGAGGATGAAAGAGAGATAGAGAGAGAGAGAGAGGTAGAGAAAGACAGAATGGGGGGGATGGCGAGACAGACAGAGACGGAGAGAAAAGAAAAAGAAATAAAGGGTAGTAACGAAAGAAAAATAATAAGAAAGAAAGACGGAGCGAGGGGGAGCAGCAAGAACTAAGGACATAACCAGCAATACACAGAAAGATAGGACAGACAGATAGACCGACAGACAAAAAGAATAGTGACAGACAAACAACATACATACATACAACAGAAAAACGAGAAAGTACAGACAGAAAAGGATAGACTACAGACCCGGACGAGACAGATGGACGAGAGGACATAGACAAGTCATACGGTAGCGGGTGAGCGACAGGAGACAGGCAAGAAAGAAAGACATAGCAGGACAGACAGAAGAAAGATAGACAGACAGACAGACGAGACCAAAGCGGAAGATAAGACAGACAGACAGGAAATGAAAGACAGCCAAGCTCCGGACAGACGGGACATAATAGGGAAGATAGACAAGACAACAGACAAGACAGAAAGGAACGTACAGACAGACAGGAACGAAGACAGACAGACATAGCAAGCTCGAGCGTAGAGGCCGAGTACCGCAAGAAACTAAGACATAGACAGACAGAAAAGCCCAGACAGACAAGGCAGACCGTGACAAATCTGTACATTCCACCTGTTGGCCTGTACCGGCTGGTAAATAGGGCACAATAAATAAATGGATCCTCTATGTGACCGAAACCGCAGAACACTAGTTCCATAGAAACTGACGAGCTTTGTTTGACTGCCGAGAGAGAGAGAGAGGTAGAGCAGCGGCCGCGAGCCGAGAGAGAGAGCGAAAGATCGAGAGACGTCGAGATGAGAGGCGAGAGAGGAGGGAGGAGAGCTGCGTCGCGCGAGATTAAAACTCTGTGACGGTGAACACAGACACATTGATAATTGTACGTACGGCCTTGGAGCCCCCATCCCCTTCCCGTGGGCACACCAGGGACCACCCCCAGCACAAAGTGCTCATCCACCGATATATCAGAATACTCTCGACAGGCGCTGCACCCTATGTCACACCACCTCGTCCCACGACAGCAAGCAACTAGAGCGAGGAGACAGAGATAGAGAGCGCGAGAGCGCGACGCGAGAGCGCGCGACCGCGCGCTAGCGCGACGAACCTCGGCGCGCTCGCGCGCCCTGGCGCAGCTGAGGTGGGACGGGAGGCAGGCAGGACTCTCGGCGTCTCGCACGGGCCCGCGTAGGAGCGGGTCGGTATAGACCGCGCGGGGGCACGGCGCGCGCGTGGTAGGTTTCGAAAGCGAGGGCGGAAGGGCGGGCGGCCGGCCCGGCCGCGGGCATAGAGCGGGCTGGCGCTCTGGCAGAGCGCGCGTGATTGTTAGTTGTCGGCGGCCGGCGCGGTCGTGAGGACGTGGTGTCGCGCGCTGTTGCGCCGTGGTGGTGGGAAGCCTGCGAGGGGGTGCGCCGGCGCGCGTACGGGCATTAGGGGCAGAACGCTCGGGGGACGTTCTGGCGGCCGGCCCCCGGCGCGCGGGCCCGCTCTGGTCGGGGGGCGGGCGGATGCGTCTCGCTGCTTGTAGGGTATGTGCTTTTGCCGATCGGGGCGCACTGGTGCGGCTCTCGTGCGCTGGGAAATGCCAGCTCTGGTGGGCCGAAGAGCGCGGGGTGGTCGCGAGCGGTTGCATTGGGGCTGGCTGTCGTCCGTCGCGCAGTTCCCGCGCTCTCGCGTGGCGTGTCCCCGCTGAGCGGGAGGTGGTCGTGGCCGCGGCCCGCGCGTGCGGCGCCCGGGCGCGCGCGGGCGGGGTTGATTGATCCTGCGCGTGTGGCCTTGTTCGCGCTGGGGGATTGGGCGTCGCGGCGCTGTGTCTGCCGGTGCTGTTGGTTCGTTCCTGCTTCACTGGACCTCTCGCTGTCGCATGGTCTGCTTGTTGCCGATGTCGCTCGTGGGGCAGTTAACTCTCGGGTGATAGTGTCGCGCTCGTCTTACGTGTCGGGGCGGCCGGCCACGGCGTCACGGTCCCTGATCGCTTCTTGTTGCGGCTGCGCGGGTCTTGTTGCAGTGTTCTAACGTCCACTGGTGTCAGCGCGCGCTTGTTTCGCTCTTTTCGTTCGATGTGTGCCCTTCTAGGTCGTGTCGCTCTCTTTGTGTCCTTGGTGCCGCGCGGTGCGCAGTGGCTGCGGTGCTGGTCGCGCGGCCGCTCGCGCTGGGGCGGCGTTGGCGGCTCTCTCGGTGGGCTTGCCCGCTCGCCGCCGTGGCTGCGCGCGTGGGCCCTCCTCGCGCTCGTTGCTAGCTGTTTCTTTTCCTCGCTCGCGCGGAGCGCGCGTCTTTCCGGCGGCCCGCGCGCGCGGGGCTCGCTGGCGCAGTGCCGGCGCGCTCTCTGTCCCTCTCGTGCTTTCGGTTCCCTCTCGGCCGTGTCTTGCTTCGCGCCCTTGCGTGGCTTCTCGCTGGGGGGTGGTCCGCGACTCTGTGTAGCTGTTTCGGGCGCGCGCGCGCGCGCGGGCGCGCGAGGGTGTGAAAGATCCCGCACGTCGCGCACGCACCTTCCGACTATCCATGTTTACCAGACCCGACCACGTCCGACAGACCCCACGTGCCCGTCCGTCCAGTCAAACCGATCTCAACTCCCTCTATTAATCCTAAATCTCACTGATCGACATACAAGCCGACCACTCCGCCCGACAGTCAGTCAGACCATTTAGCTCGGTACACAAACACGTACCATCCAGATTTACCAGCCAAGCCGCCTCCCGGCAGTCGAGAAGAGAGCGACGATACGAGGTAGCCGAACGACGCCCGTGGCGCGCGAGAGCGATAGAGCAGAAGAGCGGGCGAGAGACAGCAGCGACCTGTAGGACGAGAGAGCGCGCGTAGGCGGGCTGCGCGCGACGACGCCCTGGCCGGGAGCACGTCGCGAGCGAGATCTGACACACGGGAGCACTCGCTCGACATGCCCGTGGCGACGCCTCGCGCGTGCTCGCAGTCGCGCGCCCCTTGTCGCGCGCTCTCGCTCTCTCGCGGTCTCGCAGCGCGCGCCCTTCTCGCTCGCTGCGCGTGAGCAGCGCGCGGGGCGCGCGCGCGTCGCCCAGGTTCGCTAGCTCGATCGTTCGGCGCGCTCCGTCCCGGTGCCGGTGCGCGTCTGCGCTCTACGGCGCGCGGGCGGCTCGCGCGCGCCCTGTAGCTGCTCTGCTGGCACTTTTCGCCTATGCAGCTGCTCGTCGTCCTCCGCGCTCCCTGTCTCGCGCCTCTCGTTCTTGGCTCGCTCCTACCGTTGCTTCTCTCAGGTCTCCTTCTGTCTTGCAGTTCGCGCGTGCGTTCTTGCCCTTCGCTGCTCCGGCGTTCGCTCTGCTTCTGGTTGTCCGTCCTGCTCTGCTTGTCTTGCATGAGCTCGCGCGTCGGGCAGTGAGCTCGTTGCGCTCGCGCCTGCTCGTTGTCCCCCTCTCGCGCTTGGGGGCCGCGCCCGTGCTGGTCTCTCGCGGTCTGATTCACGCTGGTCCCTCCTCTTCCATGGCGTGCTCCGCTCTCGTGGGCGCGCTCGCGTGCTCTCTGCGCGCGTCCTCTGTGTGCGCCTGCTCGCGCCAAAGTCATGCCAGCCTCATGCCCACCGCCCTCATCAACATGGACCGACCTACCTACCTGACCTACCGGACGCGACCGACAGTTACCGGCCGCACACCTTCCGCAAGTACGCAACGTGCGTTATTTCCAGTCAGTATTTGTTGGACCTACCCCTCTAAAACTCCGTGAGCGTCTCCACCGATCCGACACTCATGACAGTCAAAATCCGTCACTGCATGACACAGTCAACTCTGTCCTTTATCAGATCAAAAAGTCCCACAGTCAGTTCTATAACACAGTAACCAATTACTCAGATCCCAGCAAGTCCCACAGTCATTCAGCAAAATAGCTGATATCATTCATTCCGTCAATCAACCGTATCGCAGTCTCTTTAACCACTCTGCTAGACATCTACTCGACAGTCAGTTAATCAACAATCATCACTCAAATCAATCCCCAGACGCAGTACTAGACTCTCTGCTAGTCAGGTCTAATCAGATCATCCAGTATATGCAGTCCATGAGGCAAACGCGATAGGCAGGCATCAGTCAGGTCCGTCCGCCCAGGCAAAACCGTCAGAAGCAATCAGCATACATACATACCGACAGGCAGGCCAGGTAATACATGCATGCAGGCAATACAGACAGACATCAGTGCGTATGTATGCATGCAGGCATACGAGGGCATACATACAGACAGGCAGGCAGGCAGGAATAACAGCATGAGGCATAACAGGCATACAGACAGACAGGCAGTCGGTAATCAGCCATCAGCCAGCTTCGTTCTTCTTTTTTTTCTTTTCTTTTTTTTTTTTTTTTTTTTCTTTTCTTTTCTTCTTTTTTCTTTCTTTTTTCCAAATTTTCTTGTTTTTCCTTTTTTCCTTTTCTTTTCTTGCTTTTTTTTTTTCTTTTCTTCTTTTTTTTCTTCTTTTTTTTCTTTTTCTTTTCTTTTTTCTTTTTTTCTTCTTCTTTTCTTCGCCTCTTTCAATTCTTCTTTTTCTTTTCTTCCTTTTTTTTCTTCTTTTCTTTTCTTCCTTTTTTCTTTTTCTTCTTTTTTTTTTTTTTCTTTTTCTTTGCTTTTCTGCTTTCTGTTTCTTCTTTTTTCTTCTCCTTCCTTTTTCTTTTTTTTTTTTTCCCTTGCATTTTCGCAATTTTCTTCTTCTTCTTCTTCTTCTTCTTCTTCTTCTTCTTCTTCTTCTTCTTCTTTTCTTCTTCTTCTTCCTTCTTCTTCTTTTTTCTTCGCAATTCTTCTTTTTTTTCGTCAATTCTTTTCCCCAATTTTTCTTTTCGCTTTTTCTTCTTTTAATTTTTTTTCTTCCCTCACTCTTAACTCTCTCTGGAAATTGTTTCGTTTTCATTTTCTTTTCATTTTCTTTTTCTTTTTCCATTTTAATTTTCCATTTTTTTTCTCTTTTTTTCCTTCCCCTTTTCTCCCCCCCCCCCCCCCCTCTCTCTTTTCTTTTTTTAATCGCTTTTCTTTCTTTTTTTTTTAATTTCCTTTTTAACTCTTCCTTTTTGTTTTCTGTTTCTCTTTTTTCCTCTCTTTTTCCCTTCTTGCTCCTTTCCTTCCGATTTCGTTGTGTACTTTCTGTCTTTTTTCTCTTTTTCTGTCTTTTTTCTGTCTTCTTGTTTCTTTCTTCTTTCTTCCCTTTTTTTCTTTTTTCTTTCCCCTCTTTTCTTTCTTCTTTCCCTTTTCTTTCCTTTCCTCCTTTTCTTTCTTTCCTTTTTTTCTTCTTTTTTTTTCCCTTTTTCTTCCTTCCTTTTCTTTCTTCCCTTCCCTTTTTTCCTTTTTTCTTTTTTTCTTTCACTTCTTTCTTTCTGTCTTCTTTCTTCTTCCCTTCCTTTCTTTTTTTCTTTTTCCCTTCTTTTCTTCTTTCCTTTCCTTCCCTTTTTTTTCTTTTTTCTTTATTTCCCCTTTTCTTCCTTCTTCTTCCCTTCTTCCCCCCCCCCCCCTGCCTTCCTTTCTTTCTTTTTCTCTCTTTCCCCTTCTTTCTTCCCTTTTTTCGTTCTACCCCTGGGGCATCCTTTCCCTTTCTTCCCCTTCCACCCCCCCCCCCCCCCCCCCCCCCCCCCCCCCCCCCCCCCCCCCCCCCCCCAACACCCCCCCCTTCCCCCCCCCCCCCCCCCCCCCCCCCCCCCCCCCCCCTCCCTGCGATCCTTCTGTATTGTCGTAAATAGGGATAGTGGAAGATTAGCACATAAAATGCAGGTGGCGGGGAAAAACCCGGAAAGAAAAGAAAAGAAAGAAAGAAAGAAAGAAAGGAAGGAAGGATTGAAGGAAGGAAGGAAGGAAGAAAAGAAAGGAAGAAGAAAAGAAGGGGGAAAAGAAAGGAAGGAAGAAAGAAAGATAGAAAACTAAAGAAAAAAAAGAAAGTAAAAGGCAGACAGAAAGAAAGAAAAGAAAAAAAAGGAAAAGAGGAGGGAGGGAGGGAGGAAGGGAAAGGAGGAAGGAAGGAAGGAAGGGAGGGAGGGACGGGGTAAGGAGGGGGTAAAAAAAAGAAAAAATAGCAAGAAAGAAAGAATAAAATAAAGAGAAGGAAAAGAAAGAAGAAATAAAAAAGAAAGAAAAAGAAAAAGAAAGAAAGAAAGAACAGAAGAAAGACAGCAGAACAGACGGAAAGACATAAAAATGAATGAAAGGAACAAAAATGACACACGTAAAATATAACGAAAAGCAAAAAGAGAGAGACAGAGACAGACAGGACAGTCCCAGAGACGGACAGACAGTCAGACAGACAGATCGGGGAGGTAGAGGAGAAAGAGAGAGAAGAGGGGGATGAGAGAGAGAGAGAGAGAGAGATGAGAGAGAGGAAGAGAGAGAGAGAGGAGAGAGGAGAGGAGAAGAGAGAGAGAGGGGGAGAAAAGATCTTATCTTTTGTAACACTCTCACAATAAAATCAGTTCCACACTTTTGTCTTCGAAAAAGTACACTAGCACGGAAGAGAGAAACAATTCTGCACCCTTTTTCTCTTCCCTTTGGTCTGTCTGTCTGTCTGTCTGTTTCTATCTCTGTCTGTCTGTCTGTTTTTTGTCTCTGTCTGTCTGTCTGTCGGGTCTGTCTATCTCTTCTCTCTCTCTCTCTCTTCCCCTCTCTCTCTCTCTCTCTCGTCTGTCTGTCTGTCTGTCTGTCTTATCTATCTGTCTCTGTTTCTGTCTGCGTGTCTGTCTGTCTTGTCTGTCTGTCTGTCTCTCTTTCACATACACGCACTCTCTCTCGCTCTCTCTCTTCTCTCTCTCTCCCCTCTCTCTTCTTTTCTCTCTCTCTCTCTCTCTCTCTCTCTCTCTCACTCTTATTTCAGTGTTTAGGCAATTGATTACAATTATAATATGGTTTTCAGTAGGTTTCTTCTGTTTCTTTTTGGTTTGCTTTGCTTGGTTTGGGGAATTTGCTTTTAGGGGGTGGGGGGGTGGGGGGTGGGTGGGGGTGGGGGGTTTGGATAGGGTACGGGTGGGTGGGTGGGATGAGGATAAGGTGGGGGTGGGGGGGGTTGGGGGTAAGGTGTGTAAAAATTGTAACATTCTTTGCCTTCAACACCATTTTTGTACTCTTTCTTGTCTCCTCCTTTCTCTTCTCTCTCTCTCTCTCTCTCTCTCTCTCTCTCTCTCTCTCTCTCTCTCTCTCTCTTCCTCTCTCTCTCTCTCTCTCTCTCTCTCCTCTGTCCTGCCTGTCTTACTGCCTGTCTGTCTGTCGTCGTTCTGTCTGTCTGTTCTTCGCCCTGTCCCCTCTCTCTCCCTCTCCCCTCTCCTCTCTCTCTTCTCTCTCTCACTCTCTCTCTCTCTCTCTCTCTCTTCTCTCTCTCTCTCTCTCTTAGACATCTGAACGCATAATGCCCAAATTCAGTATTGGGTATTTCTGATATACATTCTTACTTCTTTATGTTGTAATTTGTCATTGATCGTATTTTGCTGTGTCCATGTTTATCTGATGCACTTGTAAACGAATTATTTTATTTTTCTTGCCCAGAACTAAATAAGAAAAGGGTTCTCTGATCATGCCTATTTTTGTACGTATGTGAAACGTGGACCATAACAGCAGGACTTTGAAGAAGATTACAGGGCAATGGGATGGATGCTTTCGAAATCTTCTCGATATCCTCAGAGTCGCATCACTAATGAGGAAGGGGAAGGCCCAGAATTTTTAAACGCCATAGACCCCTATGAAGAACTCCTGACTTCAGTGAAAAACGCAAACTAAAGTGGTTCGGGCACGTCACACGGGTAAACATCTGGACTGACCAGTCTGTCCTATACGGGGAAACAGACAAGGAGGGGGGACGAAGAAGAGGGACAGAGAAAACGATGGGAGGAAGGACAACATCCAGAATGGACTGTAGCCTTGGTGGAACGAACGCTCCCGGAAAGCAGGGGACGGGCGGGTGTCGAGGAAGCTTGTTGCAAAATCTTCAGTGGTGCCCCTCACGGTCCACGGGACGACGGGATGGGTGAGGGGAGTTGAACCCTGAACTAAAAGAGCTCCGACAACAATGATTCCTTTAAAGTATTCCCTACAGCCATTTTAAAAAAAAAAATCATTATGACAACTAGCTGGTGAAAAAATTGCAAAAAAAAGCTTGATGTATATTAAATATACAAAGCGCTTGTGTTACGCAATATGTTGTCAACATAATTATGTTTTAAATTCTTTGAAAATCTACAAAGTTGTTTTTTATACCCCTTCAAAAAGGGCAATGACCCTTATGAATAAGTCCTCTCTCTCTCTCTCTCTCTCTCTCTCTCTCTCCTCTCTCTCTCTCTTCTCTCTCTCTCTCTTCTCTCTCCTCTCTTCTCTCTCTCTCTCTCTGTCTGTCTGTCTGTCTGTCTGTCTGTCTGTCAGACAGTAGTGACAGACTGGGCTCTTTAATTATTGTATACACATCGACAAAGAGAGCATTATGATAATCCCATGATAAATATCATCATCTTGGGATCATCGGCTTTGTACCGAGTAAACCCTGATGTATTTGTAGCTGATATCATTTCTATTTATGCATGTTGTACTTTTAAAGGGGGGGGGGGGGGGGGGGGACAAGATAGCCTGTGGTTAGAGCGTTGCGCATTGCGCTTTCATCTGCCGACCGGAGTTCGAATCCCGTTCTTTCAAGGGGATTTTTGCCTTGGAGTTAATATCAGTGGCCGACTCCTCTCCCTTATCTCTAAAAGTCCTTCACATGAGACTATAAACCGAAGCCTATGTGTCAAAGCACACAGAACATCTTTGCGCCACACTGTTCCATTTTTCGAAAGAGTAGGGCCCTAGTATGTCAGTGGGAACAAAAAGACATCATTTACGAAATTGCATTTCACACACAGGGGCTTGACGAAAAGCAAATGCACATGAGCGCTTATTCATTTATCCTCGAAAATTATAAATAAATAAAATAAGCAAATATGTATAAATTGTATAGTATACTCGTCTCTTAATAGGTGTGTGATGTGCTTGTGCTTGTGTATTTGCTTTTGTACATATTCGTGTGAAATTCGCTTTTTTTTGGGGTGGAGGGTGGGGGTGGGGGGGGGTGGGGGGATGGGGGTGGCGGGGAGGGGGGGGGGGGTGGTCCTGGTTAAAGCTCCAAGGTTCCCCAATGGTGAAATCTTGGTATGCGATCGTTTTTGCCTACCATGAATGTAGCCCCCATTCCGACTTCGGGGATAAAAATATTGTATTGAAACTCTATTGTGGCATGTAGAAATTGGAATAAGTAGGGGTGGAATGGGTGGGGGGGAAAGAAAACTTTTTAACTCTTAAAAGTCTCTGTGGTGTGTGCGTGTGTGTTTTGTGCGCCCCGCTTGTGTGTGTTGGTGTATGTGTGTTTTGTATGGGGTGTGTGTGTGTGTGTGTGTGTGTGTGTGCGTGTTAATTTGTGAGTGTCGTGTGTGTGTGTTTTGTGTGTGTGGTGTGTGCGTGTTGATGTGTGTGTGTGTTCGTGTTAATGTGTGAGTTGTGTGCGCGCGCGTGTGTGTGTGTGTGTGTGTGTGTGTGTGCGTGTGTGGGTGTTAATGTGTGTGTGTGTGTGTGTGTGGTGTGTGTGTGTGTGTGTGTGTTTTGGGGGTGTGTGTGCGTGCGTCTTGGAAGCTTCGATTTTATTATTATCGTTATTTAGCTTTTTTATTGCATCACATTAAATTAAGGTAAGGTGAAGTAATTTGTTTTTACGTTTTTGACTTTTAATTTTTTTTTAATTCTTAAAACATTCTTTACCCCAAATGTTTTGCGAGTATGCGCGTGCGCGCACGCGCGTAGGTGTGTATGAATGTGTGGTGTACGTATGTGTGTATGTATGTGTTGTGTGTAATTTGTA
>CM054139.1:317605-320105 GCA_028751875.1 Rapana venosa | reverse complement strand
GCTTATTCCTTTGTTGAGGGGTATATCTTTTGGCTTGGATGAGTGCGAGGTCTGGAAACAAAGGGAAAAAAAAGAAGAATATCATGTAGGGATTTAGACAACTCCATCTTGTTTTTGGTAGTACTAGGATTGCTTGGTCCTTTGATTGATGAAAATGTTGTCTTCTGTATGTCTGTCTGTATGCGTGTCTCTCTGTCTGTCTGTTTGTTTGTCTGTCTGTGTCTGTCTGTGTCTGTGTCTGTTTCCGTTAAGCGTGTGCGAGTGTGTGTGTGTTGTGTGTGTGTGTGTGTGTGTGTGTGTGTGTGTGTGTGTGTGTGTGTGTGTGTGTGTGTGTGTGTGTGTGTGTGAGTGTGTGTGTGTGTGTGTGTGTTGTGTGTGTTTGTGTGTGTGTGTGTCTGTCTGTCTGTCTCTGCTGTCTCTGTTCCGTCTGTCTGTCTGTCCCTCTCTCTGTCTGTCTGTCTGTCTCTCTCTGTGCTCATCCATCTCACTCTGTCTGTCCCTCCCTCCCTCTCTGTCTGTCTGTCTCTCCTCTCTCTCTCTTCTCTCTGTCTCTCCATCTCACTCTCATGTCTGTCCCTCCTCTCTCTCTCTCTCTCTCTCGCTTTCTCTCTGTCTCTCCATCTCACTCTATGGTCTGTCCCTCCCTCCCTCTCTGTCTCTGTCTCTGTCTCTCTCTGTCTCTCCATCTCACTCTATTGTCTGTCCCTCCTCCCTCTCTGTCTCTCTCTCTCTCTCTCCATCTCACTCTATTCTGTCCCTCCCTCCCTCTCTGTCTCTGTCTCTGTCTCTCTCTCTCTCTTCTCCTCTCACTCTATGTCTGTCCTCCCTCCCCTCTCTCTCTCTCTCTCTCTCTCTGTCTCTCCATCTCATTCTGTCTGTCCCTCCCTCCCTCTCTGTCTCTCTCTGTCTCTCTCTGTCTCTCTCTGTCTCTCTCTGTCTCTCTCTGTCTCTCTCTGTCTCTCTCTCTCTGCCTCTCCATCTCACTCTATGTCTGTCCCTCCCTCCTTCCCTCTCTGTCTGTCTGTCTGTCTGTCTGTCTGTCTGGTCTGTCTGTCTCTCTCTCTCTCTCTCTCTCTCCCCTCTCTCTCGCTCTCTCTTTCGCTCTCTCTGTCTCTCCATCTCACTCTATGTCTGTCCCTTCCTCCCTCCCTCCCTCCCTGTCTGTCTGTCTGTCTCTCTCCCTCCTGCCACCTCCACCCTTCCTCTTTCCGACTAGAGAGAATATTGCATGCTTTCCCATAGATATTTTGTAGAGCAGCTTGGTAGCACATTGTTTTCGGTATTCAACATTTGTTATTACATTCAGTCGTGTGTTCCTTTGAAAGCTCATCTTTTAAAAGTATAGCTTTTATATTTCTTTACGCTATACACATACAGTCACGTATTTTATGAGCTTATGCTTTTTTCACATTTATTTGTTCATTTATTTCTTTTTTGATTGGTTTCTTGATTCGCTTAATGTATTTTTCGTTTTATCGTTCTATGACATTGTTGTCATCATATGAACTACTTCCGTTGTTAACTTCTGCTGCTATATATTAACGACTCCTCTTATTATTATTAATTTGTGTCATTAATAATAATAATAATAATAATAATAATGTATGGAATTTAATATAGCGCTGAATCTTGTAAAGCAACAAATCAAAGCGCTCAGATGACATTTTTTAAATTATTTTTATTTTCTTATATCGAGCATAATGGAATAAGCACCCATGTGCTTTTTTTTATATCAGTCCCCGTGTGTATGTGGTTTTGTAAATTTTGTCATCTGTTTCCCACCGGCACATAATATTTCGTGCATTTTCAAGATTTATCATTACGTTTTATCGAAAAACGAAAGTACAAAATTCTAACCTTTGTACTTCGATGACTTGATAAAAAAAAACAGCAAATGCATAGCTCGTTCAATGTACCATCTGGAAATTATTTTTCTCCTTTATCGAACGCTCAGACAGCAACTACTGTTGTCTGTGATATGAGCGAAAATGCATCACGCTGCCGTCAAAGCACCTGACAAGTCAGGCCCAGCGCATCCGACTTCGGCATAGGAGAATTGTCATCTTTTTCTTTTTTTTAAATGCAGGAGAATGGATCAAGAAGGCAGAAATTTTTTTTTTTTCTATTTTCTATTTTATACCACTTTAAGTCACGAGATTTCTCTGCGTGAAATTCGGGCTGCTCTCCCCGGGGAGAGCGCGTCGCCACAAGAGCAGCGCCACCCTTTTTTTCTTTTTCTTTTTTCCTGTCTGTAACTGTATTTGTTTCCCTATCAGAGTGGCTTTTTTCTAAGAATTTTGCCAGGGACAACTCTCTTGTTGCCGTGGGTTCTTTTACGTGCGCTGAAAATTTTGTGTAACACACGGGACCTCGGTTTATCGTCTTCATCCGAAAGACTAGCGCCCAGACCACCACTCTGGTCTAAGGTAAGGGAAAAATTTCGGGCCCAAACGGGATACGAACCACCGCACACACCACCCGGACTTTCGCATTCTAGAAG
>CM054139.1:279646-317105 GCA_028751875.1 Rapana venosa | reverse complement strand
GAAAAAAATAAAAAAAACCCCAAACATCAAAAATTAAATTACGCTCAGATCTGACATTGAAAGAAGGAAAATCCTCCTGACAAACCTGAATCCGAAACCAACTGTAAAACCAAATTAACGACCATAACCTTAAAAAAATATGCAAACCAATAATATTAAACATAAAGAATATGAGAGTAATAATGATGGTTATAAAAATAATGACGATAGTAATGATATGATAATAATAAAAAAAATGATGATGATGATTAAAAATATTAATAATTCCAACACAACACTTAAAATCTGACTTTAATTGATATATAGTCTGAAAACAAAACCAAACAAAATATTATCAAAACATGAAACTAAATCAACCCTTTCCCAATTTTACCTGCTGTAGCCCGCCACCGCGTATAATTTATTATACCCACCGCAGCCCGATGGACGTCAATTCAGCCTAGTGGGGAATTCCCTCATGCACTAAGCTCTACTTAGTACACAACACACCATGAATGAACATTCCACTGAGGTCAGCATAAACTAAGGAAGGATTGGGCACCAAATTCAGTGCTACACAGCCTCACATTCTCAAGAAATTGGCCAGTGACTGGCTTTGTCTTTCCCACGCTTTCTTGTAGCTAAAAATGGCAGCAAAGATTGAGGATAGGATTTGGGAGGAATATACTGGTGTGGAAATTGAAGCTATTTGGGCTCAAGTGGAACACTTAAAATGTCATCTGAGCGCTTTGATTTGTTGCTTTACAAGATTCAGCGCTCTCCCGCGCTGCTTTACCATTCCCTGACCCCTTAAGGGCAGGTACCCATTTACAGCTGGGTGAACTAGGGACTGTACTGAAGCCAAGGCGCTCAAACGATCACCCATCCACTTGGTAACTATTGTGGCTTTTGTTGCTTTACAAGATTCAGCGCTATATAAATTCCATACATTATTATTATTATTATTATTATTTAAGTGGAACACTTCGAAAGAGAATAAAAATGTTGAATCTGATGTTGAAGCAGATGTAGAAGGAGGAGATGAAGTAGGAGAAGGTTGTGAGTCGAAAGTGATGCTGAGGATAACAATCGCTTGGCTTCATAGCAGACGACATGGCGGGGCGCACATGTGCCAGTCACAGTCAGTGCAAGACTTCAGCTGCCGACTGGGCCGGCACAAACTCTCCCACTGAATGCCACGTCCTTAGATTGTTTTGTTTGTGCCCCAACATATTTTTCAAACTGCAGCGGATGAACTTAACAATTGCGCCAGGCAAAAGATCGCCGCGAAAGGTTAGTCATAGATCATTATGGACAGAAACAAACCTGAGGAAATTAGGGCTTACCTTTCAGTTTTGATTATGTGGGGGATCAAGCGTTTGCCAAGGCTTCATCTCTACTGGTCTACTGATTTGAGATTTTCTGAGTCATGGATCGGTAATATTATGGCGAAAACCAGATTTCTCAACATTAATCATTATTTTCACCTGAGAAACACGCCAACACACCTGGACGCGACACTGGGCTGTGACACCTTCATTGTGACAAGCCATGTAACTGGCTATTGGTGAAGGACACACTGGTGTTTTGTAAATAGTAGGCGTGAGCATATATTTGTAAATAATGTATATATGCGCATTAGTCAACGTTGTTTTGAATACTTTCCAATCAGAAAATGCAGACTTGGTGACAGTAATTTTGTGACAAGTGTGAATGGTCGATTGGATTACCATGACGGTGGATGCGATGGATGACACATTCAGGCAGGACCACACTTATTATTTTTTCAATCACATATGGATATTGGCATGTTAGAGGGTATTTGTAGACTAAAAGCATGATGTCACTGCAATGTTACCTTTATTTGGTGACAAAGAGGGACAGCAGCACGACACATGTAGGTAGGACACACATCTTGGGGTGCAGAACAAAGTATGACATCATATGAATACTTTGGCCAAATATGAATGCTCTGCGAACAATAGTAACTGTACAGCACTATGTGTACTTGAGGTACCTTATTCTCTTAAAAAATCTGCTGTGTAATTTTCGAATACTACAGAGAGTTTCTCTGTAAGATATGCGAATGGTAAAGGGTCAAACCAAAGCCCAAAAAAGTTATAAAATGAAAAAACTGAATAAAGAAAAAAAAACTATAACTAAAACAAAGCGACTGGCGGACACAACAAATACCTAATTCCAAACCAAACTCTAAAACCACAGAAAGACCAAAAACCTAAGGTAACAACAGCAAAAAAATATAATAATCTGAACTAAAACCAAAAACTTAAATCTCAAGATGAGCCTAGAAAATTAATAATGATAATGATGATGGCAATAGTAATAATAAAAAAAGAATAATGATTATGCAAATATCACTACCACTACTACTACTACTACTACTACTAATAATAATAATAATAATTAATAATAAAAATAAATAATAAGGATTTAAAAAATAATATTTATGTAAAAGAAAAACACATCTCTGAAGGCAAACGCTCAAAACCAAAACCTAACCAGAAAGATTCATTCAACACATATCCTGAAACCCAAAAGGAAACTCTAAAACCAAACCAGAATTACAAATCGATTTCAACCCAAAAACCCACGAAAAACTTTACCAAAATATAAACAAAAAACTACCCAAAATCAAAATGAAAAATCTAAATCAAGTTTAAGACAAAAGAACCCTCCAATCAAAAAAAGCAAAACGCATAAATCTGACTTTAAAAACCAAAATTAAAATAAAAACCAAAAAACCCAAACCAAAGACAACAGAATTTTAAAAGTCAAAAAGGTTTCACACAAAAAAATAACAAAAGACAAAAATTAAGTCTGTAACAAAACGAAAGCAGAAATGAAAATAAACGACTTAAACTCCAAACCAAAGAAAGAGCCAAACTCAGGAAAAAAAACGAGAAACTGTTTAACAAATTTTCTCTAAAACCAGAAACTCAAATAGAAAAAATGAGCCTACAAAATCATTGATGATGATGATGATGATAAGTTATAATGATGATGGTGATGATATTAATTAAAATTATAATGGAAAAAGGTCTTTAAAAGAATTATTGAACCAACAAAAAATCTCAGGAGGCAAAACGCTCAAAACCAACACCTAACCAGAAAGATTTAACGCGTAAACCTGAAACCAAAAAAGGAAACTCTAAAACCAAACCAAAAATCAAATCCATTCAAGAGAACACCCCCTCCCCTCCTCCCCCCACCCCCCCCCCCCCCCCCCGAAAATAAAATAACGAAATATAACAAAAATGTTAAACCCAAAATGAAAACAAAAATCTTTATCCAAGTTTAAAACAAAAATAGCCTTCCAGTCAAACCAAAAAATGCTTTTAATATGAATATAAACCAAAAGCAAAAATGAAAGAATAAAAAATCTTTTTTTTTAAAGTTAACAATTTTAAAAAACCGGAAACCATAAAACTCAAAACCTGGCACAAAAAAGCAAAACGGTACAAAAAGCCCAAAAACTCAAGCCCAAGTAAAAGCATCAATATGTCAACAACAGCCACCATCAATAGCAAGCTTGCAATAAGTCAATATATCTGACAAAAAGTCAAGAGGTCAACATTTTCAACAGCAAAGTGTCAACAAGTAAACATCGTCAACAAAAAAGAACCAAGAGTCAACAGAAAAGTCAACTTCAATATCCAGCAGTCAACAAATCAACAAGAGTCGAAAACCTTCAGCAGGAAAGGAGTCATCAACATGATCAACACAAGGAGTGAAGAAGAGTTGACCACTTCAGCATCAAGGGGCTAGCGACAATCAACGTCACACTAAGCAGTCAACAGGTCAGCATCTTTATCACCAAAGGAGTCAACAACAGTCAGTATCAAACACCCAAAGAAGTCAACATCAGTGCAAAAGCAGTCAACAAAGGTCAACGTTTTCAGCATCCGAAAGAACTAAGTCAACATCTTCAACAGTAAAGAAGTCAACATTTTCTCAACACCAAAGAAGTCACAAGATTAAGAATCTTCAACACTAAAGGAGTAAACAAAAGTCAAAACAGTCAACACCAAATGAGTCAACAAATCAACATCTGCAACACCAAAGGAGTTAACATGTTGACATAACACCAAAGGAGTCAATAATTCAACACATTCAATGGCAAAAGAGTCAATGAGTCAACTTCAAAAGAGTCAACAAGAGTCAATGTCTACAACAACAAAATTCAACAACACTAAAGACGTCAACAACTCAACATCAACACCAAAGAAATCAATAAAAATTGACAACTTCAACACCAAGAAGTCAGTCAGCAAGTGACCGTTTTCAAAAACATGTCCGGCAACATCAACACCAAAGTAATCAACGAGTTAACATATTAAACAGCAGTCAATGGGTCAACATCCTTAACACCACAAAGTCAACAAGATTCAACATCCTTAACAAACACCAAGAAGTCAACAAGTCAGCATCTTCAACACAAGAGAAGTCGACAAGAGTCAACATCTTTAAAACCAAAGAAGTCCACGTTTGTCAACAAGAATACTAAAGGAGTCAGCAACTCAACGTCACCATCTCAGGGGTCAACAAGAGTCAACATCTTAAAACACCAGAAAAGTCAACATGTTAACATCTTTGACACAAAAAGTCAGCATTTTCAACACCAAAGGAGTCAACATCTTTAATACCAAAGAAGTCAACATCTTTAATAGCAAAGAGTTAACATCTTCCACACCAAAGAAGTCAACATCTTCAATACCAAAGGAGTCAACATCTTCAACCCCAAAGAAAAACAAAAAAAAATTTTAAAAAATTTTTTCAAAAAAAAACCTTCAACCAAAAGGAGTAAACTCAAACAAAAAAAAAACTTTAAAAAAGGGAAAACATTTTAAAAAAGGGAGAAACTCAAAAAAAAGGGAACCCCTTTTCAACACAAGGGTAATTCAATACCAATAAACATTTTAAACAAAAGAGCAAAAATTTTAACCAAAAAGGAAAAAAAAAAAATCCTTCCAAAAAGAATTTTCAAAAAAATAAATTTTCAACAAAAGGTAATTTAAAAAAAAGCACTTAAAAAAAAGGGTCAACTCTTAAAAAGGGGTCAAAACCAAAAAAAGAAAAAATTTCAAAAAAGAGTCAACATTTAACAAAAAGAAATTTAAAAAAAGGAAATTTTAAACAAAAAGGGAAAATTCTTTCAAAACCAAAAACACTTAAAAAAAGGGGAAAAAATCTTCAAACCAAGTAAAATTTTAAAACCAAAAAAAAAACCTTAAATCCAAAAGGGGAAAAATTTAAACCCAAAAAAAAACTTAAACCCAAAAGGGACAAATTTCAAACCAAAGAAAATTTCCAAAAAAAAAACTCTTAAAAAAGGAAAACCTTAAAACCAAAGGGGCAAAAAAAAAAAAAATCTTCAACCAAAGGGTAAAAACCCTTTTACAAAAGGGAAACTTTCAACAAAGGGGATCCTTTCAAAAAAAAAAAACCCATCTTTTAAAAAGGTAAACACTTCAAAAAAAAAAAATTCAAACCCAAAAGGGGTCCCCCATCCCAAAAAAAAAACTTAAAACAAAAAAGGGTCACTTTCAATCCCAAAAAATTTAAAAAAAAGGGCAACCCTTTTCAAAAAAATAAACACCAAAACCCCAAAAAAAGTAAACCCTTAAAACCAAAAAACCAAACAAAGGTTCAACTTTCAACCCCAAAATAAAACTTTAAAACCAAAGAAACTTTTAACCCAAAAAAGGAGTAACTCTTCAACCAAAAGTAAACATAAAACCAAAGGAGCAACTTTACCAAAAAACTTTTAAACAAAAAGTAAAAAAACGGGAACAAATTTAAAAAAGGGAAAAATTTAATAAAAAAGGGTTTTAAAAAAGGGTAAATTTTAAAAAATAAACCAAATTAAAAAAAAATCTTAAAAAAAGTAACTCAAAAAACCCAAAAATAAATTTTAAAACCCAAACCCAAAAAAACCAAAAAGGAGTCAAAAAAAAAAATTTAAACCAAAAAAATAAAACAAAAATCAAATTTAAAAAAATTTAAACCAAAAAAAAAACCCCAACCCAAGGAGCAACTCTTCAAAAAAAGAACTCTTAAAAAAGAAAATTTCCCCAAAAAGAGTAAACGTTTCAAACAAATCTCTTCCCAAAAAAGACAATTTAAAAAAGAAACATTTAAACAAAGGGAAATTTTAAACCAAAGGAAAAAATCCAACCAAAAAAATTTAAATTTAAACCAAAGGGAGAATTTTAACCCAAAAGAAAATTTTTAAAAAACCAAAGAAAAATTTTCAAACCAAAGTAATTTCAAAAAAAAGAGTCAACTTTCAAAAAAAAGGAAATCTTCAAAAAAGGCCATTTTTCCCAAAAAGAAAATTTTTAAAAAAAAAGGGCAAAAAAAAACCAAAAAAAATTTTCAAAAAAAGGGACCACCCAAACGAAAAACCCCAAAAAAACATTTCAAAAAAAGGGGGCCCTTTTTCAAAAATTAAAATTTTTCCAAAAAAAAAATTTTCAAACAAAAGAATCTTCAAAACAAAGAAAACTTAACACAAAGTTATTTAAAAACCAAAAAGAACATCTTAACAAAAAAAATTAAAAACCAAAAAAAATTTTCAAACACAAAAAAAAAAAACAACATTTTAAACCAAAACCCCCCCCCCCCCCCCCCAAAACAAAGTTAAATTTAAACCAAAGGGCCCTTTTTTTTTTTAAAAAAACCCAATAAAAGGAAACCAAAAACAAATTTAAACCCAAAGGATAACTCTTAAAACCCAAAGTAAACTTTAAAACCAAAGGGGTAACCCCTTTAAACAAGGGAGTTTTTAAAAAAAAATTTTCAACCAAAACACTTTCAAAAAAAAAAAAGGGGGTTCAAAAAAATCACACTTAAAAAAAAAATTTCCCAAACCCTTTAAAAAAATTTAAAATTAAAAAAGGTCACACTCAACCAAAGAAAGTTTCTTTTAAAAAAAAAAAATTTCAAAAACGGGGGAAAAAAAAGGGTAAATTTCCAAAGTTTTAAAAAAAATCAAAAAGGAAAGAAATTTAAAAAACCCCTCAAAAAATTTCAAACAAAAAACACTAAAACCCCAAAAAACTTCAACACAAAAAACCTCTTTAAACCCCAAAAAAACCCAAACAAAAAAAATTTAAAAAAAAGGATAACCCCAAAAAAACACCTTAAAAAGGATAAACTTTCAAAACCAATAAACTTCAAAAAAAAAAAGGGGCAACTCTTCAAACAAAGGAAACATTAAACAAAAAGGGGGAAACCCTTTTCAAAAAGGGGAAAATCTTAAACCCCAAATTTTCCAAACCAAAAAAAAACCCCCCAAAAAAAGGATCACTTTTTAAAAAAAAACCTTAACCAAAGTAAGTCTCAAAAAAAATAAAAAAAAGGGCCCCTTCAAAAAAAGGGAAACCCTTTCCAAAGGGTTTAAAAAAAAGTAAACTTTTCCTCAACCCCCCAAAAAAAATTTTTTCAACAAAATACCTAAAAGCAAATTTTTAAAAAAAAGTAAACTTTCAAAAAAAAACCAAAAAAAAAGTTTAAAAATTCCCCAAAAAAAAAGGTTCCCCCAAAAAGGGGAAATTCTAAAACCCAAAGAAAATTTTCAAAAAAAAACAAAAAAAAATAAACTTCAAAAAAAAACCCCAAAAAAAAATTTTTTCCAAAAAAAATTTAAAAAAAGGGGTCCCCTTTTAACACAAAAGTCATTTTAAACCAAAGAAACTTTTAAAACCCAAAGGGGATAAACCTCCAAAAAAATTTTAAAAAACAAAAAAAGAAAAATTTCCAAAAAACCCCAAAAAAAAACCCCAATTAAAGGATTTAACTTAAAAAAAAAATCCAACCCTTTATAAAAGTAACATTTTAAAAAACCAAAGGGTCAACCTTTAAAAGAAAACCCCCAAAAAAAAAATAATCAAAACCCCAAAAAAAAAACCCCTTTTTCAAAAAAAATTTAAACAAAAAAAACTTTCAAAAAAAGGAAACCCCAAAACCCAAAAACTTTTTAAATACCAAGGGGGTAAATTTAAACCAAAGGAGTAACCTTTTAAACAAAAAAGAAACTTAAAATCAAAAAAAAGGGGCAACCAAAAAAAAGTAAAACTAAAAACCCAAAAAAACATTTAAACAAAAAAACAAAAAAAATTTCCCCCCAGGAAGCCATTTAAAAACCAAAAGGGCCCCAAAAAAAACCCTTCAAACAAAGTCTTTACCCCAAAAAAAAATTTCAAAAAAATCAAAAACCCAAAAAAAAACCCAAAAAATCAAACCCCAAAATAATTCAAAAAAATCATCTTCAAAAAAGGGAGTAACAAAAAAACCCAAATTTCCCCAAAAAACCTTTAAAACCCCCAAAATAAAAATCTTAATCCAAAAAAAAACATCTTAACAAAAAAAAATTTAACAAAGGGCAAATCTTAAACAAAAAGGAAACCCAACAAAAATAAATAAACCAAAAAAAAAATTTTAAAAAAAACAACTCAATTAAAACAAAACATTTTAAACCCCAAAAAAACCAACATTTCTCCAAAAAGGGTCCCTAAAAAACCAAAAGAAATTTAAACCGGGTTTTTAATACCAAAAAAATCTTAAACCAAAGGATCAACTTTTTAAAAAAAAGGGCCATTTAAACCAAAAAAAAAAACTTTCAAACCAAAGGGGTAAAAATCTTAAAAAAAAGGGAATTTCAACCCAAAGGGTCTTTTTCAAAAAGGGAAAATTTAAAAAAAAAATTTGTCAATCTTCAAACAAAAAAAACCCCAAAAAAGTCAACCTTTCAAAATCCCAAAAAAGGGTAAAAAACCTTCAACACAAAAGAGTCAACTTTTCCCAATAAAAATAAAAAACCCCCCAAAAACCTTCCCAAAAAAAACCCCAAAAAGTAAACCTTTTAAACAAAAAAACTTTTCTTTAAAAAAGGAAAACCACTCTTACCAAAAAAATTTAAAAAGGGTTTCATTTAAAAAAGAAACTTTTCAAAAAGTAACATCTTCAAAACCAAAGGAGTAAAATCTTTAAAGGGGTAAACCCTTTCAAATTAAAGGGCCCAACTTTTTCCCCAAAAGGAGTAAACCTTCAACACAAAGAATAATCTTCCCAAAAAAATAACCAAAAAAACCTTTAAAACCAAAAGTCCCTTTTTTAAAAAAAATTTCTTAAACAAAGGAGTACTTTTTCCCCAAAAAAAACACCAAAAAAATTAAATTTTAAACCAAAAAAATTTTAAACCCAATGAAATTTTAAAATCCCAAAAAAACTTTTTACCAAAGGGCAAAAAACACAAAAAAAAGGGTAAACCCAAAAAAACTTTTAAAAAAAAAAAACCAAAAAAAAAAAAATTTTAACCCCAAAATTTAAAAAAACCCTCAAACCAAAAACAACATTTTTAAAAAAAAAAAAAAAAAAAAAAAAAAAAAAAAATTTAAAAAACCCTTTTAAACCCAAAAGGAGTAAACCCTTCAACCAAAAGTAAACTCTTCAAAAAAAAATCAAAAAAAAAAAAAGGGGCCAATTTAAAAAAAGTAAATTTAACACAAAGGAGTAAAACCCTTTCAAACCAAAGTAAATCTTCCCACAAAAGGGCCCCAATAAAAAAATTTAAACCAAAAAAAATTTAAAAACCCCCAAAAAAAAATTTCAAACAAAAAAAATTTCTAAAAAGGGAAAATCTTCAAAAAAGGGGCAACGTTTCAAAAAAGGGTACTTTCCCAAAAAAATTCAACTAAAAAACCAAAGGGGCAAATCTTAAAAAAAAATTAAAACAAAATCTTTTTAAAAAAGTCAAATTTAAACCAAAGGCAACTTTTCAACCAAAAGGAAAATTTAAAAAAAGGGGAATTAAACCAAAATAAAAATTCAAAAAAAAAAAACAAGTTTACCAAAAAAAGGGTAAAAAAAAATTTGGGGTAAAAAATTTCCAAAAAAAAAATTTTCAAAAAAAAAACAAAAAAAAACATCCCAAAAAAAAAAACCAAAAAAAACAACTTTCTTTAAACCAAAAAAAATTTAAAAAAAGGATCAACATCTTCAAAAAAAAGTTAACTCCAAAAAAAAAAACCTTTAAAAGGGGGTTTAACCCAAAAAAAATCTTCAAAAAAGAACCCCAAAAACAAAAAAAGGAAAATCTTAAAAAAAAACCCCCAAAAAAATTTTCTTTCCAAAAAACCCCCTTTTTTAAAAAAAAAAAAAAATTTAAAACCCAAAAAAAATTTCAAAACAAGCCCAAAAAAAGGGAAAAGTTTTCCAAAATCAAAACCAAAGGAAAATTTTCAACACAAAAAAACCCTTTACAAAAAACATTTTCAAAAAAAGGAAAAAACCAAAAACCCCAAAGGAAAACTTCCCAAAAAAAAAATTTTAACCAAAGGAGTCAATTTCAATCCAAAAAAACCCAATTAACCAAAAAAAAATTCCTTTCCCCAAAAGGAAAAATCTTAAAAAAGGAAAATCTTAAAAAAGGGGTAAATTTCAACCCCAATAAAAACCCAAAAAAAAAAAATTTAAAACCAAAAAAACCAAAAACCCCTTTTAAACAAAAAACACCCCCAAAAAATTTTAAAAAAAGTAAATTTTCCACAAAAGGGTAAAGCTTCCCAAAATCCCCAAAAAACCCCCAAAAAAACCAAAAATTTAAAATTTAAAAACCAAAATCCCTTTAAACCCCAAAAAAACCAAAAACCCTTTTCCACAAAAACAACTTTTAACCAAAGGAAAAACCCCAAAAAAAGAAACAAAAAAAACCAAATTTAAAACCGCATACAAAGGAAAAAAACCCCCCAAAAAAACCCCCCCCAAAAAAAATTAAAAAAAAATTTAAAAAAACCCTTTTTTCCCCAAAAGGGGGATTAAACCCCTTTAAACCAAAAACCAAAATCAAAAAACCAAAGAAAAAAAAATTTTTCCCAAAAGGAGTAAAAAATCTTAACCCAAAGGATAAACGCTTAAAACCCAAAAAACATTTAAATTCCCAAACACCCCAAAAAAATTTTCAAAACTTTCAAACCAACACCAAAAAAATCCAAAACCAAAAAAATCTTTTATAAAAAACAAAATTTTTCAAAAAGGGATAAACCCAAAAAAAAGGGGGTAAAAACCAACCAAAAGGGAAACCCAAAAAAAAAGACCCCCAAAAAAAGTCTTTAACCCAAAGGGTAAAATTTTAAACCAAAGTAAAAATTTTTAAAACAAAGTCACTTAACCCAAAGGGAAACGTTTTCAACCCAAATAAACTTTCCCAAAAAAAAGGAAAAATTTTTTAACCCAAAGGGTAAATTTTCAAAAAGGAAACATTTTTAAAACCCAAAACAAAAAAAAGAAAAATTTTCCAAAAAAAGTTAAAATTTAAAAAAATAAAAAAATTTTAACCCCAAGGGTAACTTTCAACAAAGGGCCCCTTTTTTTAAAAAAGTTTCCAAAAAAAGGGTTTAACTTTCAACCAAAAAAAAAAAAAACCTTCAAAAAAAAAATTTAAAAAAGGGCAAACCCAAAAAAATTTTAAAAAATACCAAAATAAAAAACCAAAAAATTTAATCCCAAAAGGGAAAATCTTCAAAAAAGGGAACTTTTCAAAAAAGTAATTTCAAAAAAAAAAATTTTTAAAAACCCAAAAAAAACTCTCAATACCAAAGGGAAACTTTTTAAAAAAACCATTTAAAAGGTACCAAAAAGGGAACTTTTAAAACCAAGGGGGCCCTAAAAAAAATCAAAAATTTTTCAAAAAGGGTCAACTTTCATACCAAAGTAACATTTCAACCAAAGGATCACATCTTAAAAAAGGGAGTCAACTTTTAAAAAAGGGGTAAATTTTCCAAAAAAAAAAAAACATCTTCAAACCAAAAAACATCTTCAAACAAAAAGGTAAACTTTTCAAACCCAAAGGGGAAAATTTAAACCAAAAGGGAGTAAACCTTTTAAACAAGGGTAAACATCTTAAACACCAAAAGGTAAACATCTTCAAAACAAGAATAAAATCTTCAACCCCAAAAATCACGTCTTCAAACAAAGGAAAACTCTTTCCCTTCAAACCAAAGGAGCAACTTTTTCAATACCAAAGGGTCACTCTTAAACAAAAAAGGGGTCAAGGTCTTCAATCCCAAAATAAAATCTTAAAAAAAAAATCAACGTTTCAATAAAAGGGGACTTTTCTTAAAAACCAAAGGAGTCACATCTTCAAAAAAAATTTAAACCCCGGAGTCAACATCTTTAACAAAAGGAGTAAACGTTTTAAACCAAAATAAACCTTCAATACAAAGGAGCAACATCTTCAACAAAAAAGGGTAAACTTTAAAACCCCAAAAGGAAAACTCTTAAAAAAAAGGGAAAAACTTTCTTCAAAAAAAAGGAGTCAACTCTTCAAAACCAAAGAAAACTTTCAAAAAAAAAAGGTAACTTTTCAATCCCAAAATAAACATTTAAACAAAAGAGTAAAATTTTCAACCAAAGAAAAAAACCAAACCCCAAAAGGAAACATTTAAACCAAAGAGTCAACATCTAAAACAAAAAAGAGACCGTTTTCATACCAAAGTAACATCTTCTTACCAAAGGAGTAAACTCTTAAAAAAGGTCAACATTCTTCAACAAAAAAGAGAAAAATCTTCAATAAAGGGGGTAAAAATCTTCATAAAAAGGGGTCAACGTTTCAAAAAAAATACTTTTAAACCCCAAAGAAGTCAAAAATCTTAAAATACAAAGGTAACATCTTCAAAAAAGGGGGGAAAAACGCCCCAAAAAAATTTCCGTTTAAATTTAAAAAGGCAACATCTAAAACAAAAAGAGTCAACGTTTTAAATACCAAATAAACACTTAATCCCAAAAGGGGGAAGTTTAAAACCCAAAAGGAGTAAACTTTCAAACACAAAAATAAAAATTTCAAACAAAGAACTTTTCAATCCCAAAAATAAACATTTTAAATCCCAAAGGAGTCAAACTTAAAACAAAAAGGGAAAGTAAAACTTTTTCAATACCAAAGTTATAAAAAAACCCTTTCAAACAAGGATAAACGTTTCAATACCAAAAGTAAAAATCTTCAAACCCAAAGGGGTCAAATTTTTCAACACAAAGATAAAACATCTTAACACAAAAAATAAAATTTTAAAATTAAAGGATAAAAATTCTTCAAACCAAGGGAGTCAACTTTTCCCAAAAAAAAAACCAAAAAAGGACCCCACATTTCAATCCAAAGTAACTCTTCAAAAAAAAGGAGTAAACATCTTCAAATAACCCAAAAAGAGTCAACTTTTAAATCCCAAAGGGGAAAAACATTTTAACCCAAAAGGGAAAACCAAAAAACCCTTTTCAACCCAAAAAGTAAACATCTTAACCAAAGGGGGTAACATTTAAAACCAAAGAAAACTCAATCCCAAAAGGGATCAATCTTAACACAAGGATCAATTTAAATACAAAGTAAAAAAATTTTTTAAAAAACATCCCAAAAAAAAACTTTTTTTAAAACAAAGGGAGTAAAATTATCTTCAAAAAGGGGAAATTAACACCCTTTAAATAAACCAAAGAGTCAATTCTTCCCCACCAAAGGAAACCTATTCAAAAAACCAAAGGAAAAACATTTTTTCACACAAGGAGTCAACTCTTCAATACCAAAGGAGTCAAATCTTCAAAAAAAGGGAAAAACATCTTCAATCAAGGGAGTCAACATCTTCAAAAAACCAAAAAGATAAACATCTTAAAAAAATTAACCCTTTTAACCCCAAGAAAAAAACCCAAAAAACCAAAAAAAAAAAAAAAGAAAAAAAACCCAAAAAAAAAATTTGTAAATCTTAAAATTTTTAAACAAAAGAACATTTTTAAAACCAAAGGGGTCAACGTCTTTCAATCCCAAAAAATAACTCTTCCAAAAAAAAAAAAAATCTTCCCAACAAAAAAGAAACATTTCAAAACCAAAAAAAAACATCTTCAACCCAAAAGTCAACGTCTTAATAAAAAAGAGTAAAACTTCAACACAAAGAAAAACCTTTTCCCACAAAAAATTCAACATTTTAAAAACCCAAAAGGGAGCAAATCTTCAATAAAAAGGAGGGTAAAAACTTTTAAAACACAAAAGAAAAACGTTTTAAATCCCAAAGGGGAACATTTAAAACCCAAAGGATAAAATTTTAATCAAAGTAACATCTTAAAACCCCAAAGGGGTCAACGTCTTCTACAAAGGAGTCAACTTTCAAAACAAAAAAAACATCTTCAACAAAAAAAAAAAAAAGTCTTCATTAAAAAGGGAAAAATTTTTTAAACAAAAAGGGAGTCAACGTTTAAATACCAAATTAACATTTTAACAAAAAGAGTAAACTCTTAAACAAAGGAGCAACCTTCAACCAAAGGAGTCAAATTTTCACCCCAAAGGGGTAAACATTTTAAAAAAAAGAATTTAACCTTCAAACCAAGTAAACTTTCAACAAAGTAAAAAATTTTAAACCAAAGGAGTCAACATTTTAAAAACAAAGGAGTAAAACTCTCAACCCCAAGGGAGTAACTTTTAAACACCGGGGGGGATCAACTTTTCAACACCAAAAATCACTTTTAAATTACCAAGGAGTGGACGCCCCTCAACACAAAGGGTCAACGTTTAAATACCGAAATAAACTCTTAACACAAAAAATAAACGTCATAAAAACCAAGGGTCAAAATTTTAACACCAAGGAGTCAATCTTAAACCAAAGAAACATCTTAAAAAAAGGGGTTAAAAATTTCAAAAAAGTAAACTTCTTAAAAAAACAAACCAAAATAAACACTAAAAAGGGGTCAACATTTTAAAACCCAAAAAAGTGGACGTTTAAACACAAGGGATAAGTTTTAAAACCCCAAAAAGTCAACTTTTTAACCCAAAAAGGGAGTACGTCTTCAACAAAAAGGAGCAACGTTTTAAAAACCAAAATAACATCTTAAAAAAAAGAATAAGTCTCAAACCAAAAAGGAAAATTTTAAACACCAAGGAGCCCACTTTAAAAAACCAAAGGGAGTAACTTCAAAAAAAAGGGGAAAAAACTCTTCAAAAAAAAGTAAACATCAAAAATACCAAAGAGTAAAACTAAAACCCCAAAAAGTAACATCCAAACAAGGAGTCAACGTCTTAAAACCAAAAGGGGGGAAATCTTGAAATAAAAGTCAACTCTTCAAACAAATAACTCTTAAACAAAAAGGGGTCAACTTTTCCCAAAAAAAAGGAATCCATCTTCATACAAAATCAATTTCCCCAACACCAAAGTAAAATTTTAAAACCCAAAGGGAACACCTTTTCAACACAAAGCTTTTTTCAAAAAAAAAAGGTAAGTCTTAAAATACCAAATAAAATCTTCAAAAAAAAAGAGTAAACGTTTTCAATACCAAAAAAAAAACATTTTCAACACAAAAGAGTAAAACGTCTTAATACCAAGAAACATCTCAATAAAAAAAGGATCCACCTCTTAATACCAAAGAAACTCTTCAAACAAAAAAAAATTTAAAAAAGTAAATCTTCAATACCAAGGGTCAACATCTTCAAAAAAAAGAGTAAACTCTTTTAAAAATATTTTCAAAAAAGGACTTTCTTCAAACAAAGAGAAACTCTTCAAAAAAAATTTTTTAAAAAAAGAGTCAACGTTTCAATCCCAAAAGTAAACATTTTCAACAAAAAAAGGAAGTTTCAAAAAAATCCATTACAAAAAAAAAGGATAAAACTTTCTTAAATACCAAGTAAAATCTTCAACCCAAAAAGGGAGTCAACATCTTAAACCCCAAAGGGTCAACTCTTCAACCCAAAAAGAAACGTCTTCAAAACAAGAACTCTTAAACCAAAGGATACATCTTCAACAAAAGGAGTCAATTTTAAATACCAAAAAAAACACCCAAAACCCAAAAGTCACATCTACCAAAGGATAAACTTTTAATCCCAAAAAGAAAACACTTCATCCCAAAGGGGTAACTCTTTAAAACAAAGGGTAAAATCTTCAACACAAGGAGTCAATCTTCAAACGGAGTCAAATTTAAAACAAAGGAGTAACCTTCAAACAAAGAAAACTCTCAAACAAAGAAAACTTTTAATACCAAAAAACATCTTAAACCAAAAGGGAGTAATCTTTCATTACCAAAGAAGCAAATTTTAAAACCCGTCGTCAACAAAAAAAGAGTCAAATCTTCAACCAAAATTTTCCATCTTCAACCAAAAGGGAGTCAACTTTTAAAACAAAAGGACCCCCTTTCAACACCAAAGAAAACTCTTAAAACCCCAAAAGTCAATTTTTTCCAAACAAACCCCTAAAAAGAAGTTAAAATTTTTCAAAACCCAAAGGAAAGTCAATTTTTTCCCCCCCAACCAAAAAGGAGTCAACTTTTCAATCCCAAAAAAAACCTTCAAAAAAAAGAGTGTCTCAAAAACCAAACGAGCAAATCTTCAACACCAAAGAGCCAACTCTTTAAAATACTTTTAAAAAGTAAACATTTCAACCCCAAAAGGATTCAACGTCTTAACCCCAAGGAGTCAACTTTTTAAATCCCAAAGGGAAAGCCCACTTCAATACCAAAGGAGTCACCCCAAAAAAAACCAAGATAAACATTTTCAACACCAAAGGATAAACTTTTAAACAAAAGTAAACCTTCAACCCCAAAGGAGTCAACTTTTTAAACAAAAGTAAACTTTAAAACCCAAAAGAGTCACTCTTCAATCCAAAGAAAAACATCTTAAACACAAAGGATCAAATTTTCAACAAAAAAGGAGTCCTTTTTCAAAAAAAGGAAAAACTCTTCAACACAAAGGGGGTCAACTCTTCAAACCAAAGAAAAACATCAACACAAAAAGAGTAACGTCTTAAACCCAAAAGTAACCTTTCAAAAAAAAGGGATAAACATTTTCAAAAAGGGTCTTCACTTCAATAAAAGGAGTCAACTTTCCCGAAAAACCCAAAGGAAAATCTTCAAACCCAAAGAGTAAAGTTTTTAAAAAAAAAGGATCAACGTTTAAACCAAAGGAGTAAACTTCCCCCAAAAAAATTTTCCCAAACAAAGGAGTAAAACGTTTTCAACCCAAAAAGTAAATCTTCAATACAAAAAACTTTTTAAAAAAAGGGGAGTAACGTTTCAACTTAAAGGAGTCACATCTTTTTAAAAAAGGGTAAACTTTTCAACAAAAAGGGAAGTCAACTCTTAACAAAAAAACATCTTCAAAAAAAGGAGTAAACGTTTTTCAACCCCAAAGGATCCCCCTTTTTTAAACCCAAAGGGTAAATCTTCAACCCCAAAGGAGCAACTCTTAAACCAAAAAAGTCAACATCTTCAATACAAGAGTAACGCTTCAACCCCAAAAATAAAGTCTTCAACAAAAATAAACATCCAACACAAAAAAAAACTCATCAAACCAAAGAGAACATTTTAAAACCCAAAGGAGTCGACTCTTCAACACAAAGTAACTTAAAACCAAAAAAAAACTTTTTAACACAAAAATAAACGTTCAATCCCAAAAAGGCACCATCTTCAAACCAAAGGAGTCCATCTTCAACCCAAAGAAATAAACCCCTCCTTTAAACAAAGGGAGTCAATTTTAATAAAAGGATAAACTTCATACCAAGGAGTCAAATTTTAAAACCAAAGTAAACATCTTCAACCCCAAAGAGTCAACTCTTCAAAAAGTAAACTTAAAAACTCAACCCAAAACCAAAAAAAAAAAAAAAAAAAAAAAAAAAAAAAAAAGAGTCAACGTTTCAATCCCAAAAGTAAAATCTTCAAAACCAAAGGGAGTAAACCTTCAACACAAAGGGATTTCAACATCTTAAACAAAAAAGAGTCCCCCGTCTTCAATCCAAAAAAGCATCTTCAACACAAAGGAGTCAACGCTTCAATCCCAAAGGTGAAAATCTTAAACAAAAAAGAGTAAACTCTTCAATCCAAGGGGTCAAAATTTTAAAATACGAAAGGAGTAAAACGTGTTCAACATAAAGGATCGATTGTTCAATGAAAGAAGTCAACATCTTCAAAAAAAACGAGTAAACCTTAAAACACAAAAGGAGTAAAAGTCCTCAAACAAAAAAGTAAACTTTTCAATACCAAAGGAGCAACATTTAAAAACAAAAAAGGTCAACGTTTTCAATACCAAGAAACATCTTCAATCCAAAGGGGGCCAAACGTTTCAATCCCAAGGAGCAAAACTTCAAACAAAAAAGAAGTCAACGTTTCAATCCCAAAAAGTAAAGTTTTCAATCCCAAAAAAAACATCTTCAATACAAAGGATCAACATCTTCAAACACAAAAAATAAAATTTTTAAAAACCCAAAAGAAAACAAAATCCCAAAAGAGTCAACATTTCAAACAAAGGAGTAAACGTTTCAAAACAAAGGAGTCAACTCTTCAATCCCAAAAGGGGGTCAAACTTCAAACAAAGAGTAAACATCTTCAACAAAAAGAATAAACATCTTCAACATTAAAGGTATCAAAATTTCAATCCCCCAAGGAGTCAACGTTTCACTACCAAAATAAAACTTCAACAAAAAGGAGTCCACATTTTCAATTCCCAAAAAGTAAACATCTTAAAAAAAAAAGGAGGCAACATCTTAAAACCCCAGTAACACTCAACACAGCAGTCAACTTTTTAAACCCAAAAGTAAACAGCTTTATTCCCCAAAGGAGTCAAAAAAAGGGAAAAGTAAAGTTTTCAACACCAAAAGTAAACATTTTAAAATCCCAAAAGTAAAAATCTTAACCCCAAAGGAGTCAACATCTTCATACCAAGTAAACTTTTTAATACCAAAGGGTAAATATCTTCAACAAAAAGGGGAAAGTCAACGTCTTTAAATACAAAGTAAAATCTTCATTAAAAAGGGTTTTTCAACGTCTTAAAACCCAAAAGAAAACACTTCATAAAAAAGGAGCAATATTTCAACACAAGGGTCAACTCTTCAACCCAAAAATGTTCAATATTTCAATTCCCAAAGGAGCAATTCTTCACCCCCAAAGGAGTAAACCTTCAATACCAAAAGGGGATCAAATCTTCGATGCCAAGGAGTAAAAATCTTCGACACAAGGAGTAAACATTTAAATACCAAAGGAGTCAAATCTTCAAACCAAAGGGAGAAAACTCTTCATACCAATGGAGAACATTTTCAACACCAAAAGAGTCAACATTGTACCAAATAAGAAAACTTTTTCAACACAGAGTCAACGTAAATACCAAAGACTCGCTCCAAAACCCCAAGGGCATAAATTGTCAATATCAGAGTCAACAAATTAAACAAAAGCAGTCCAAATTTTTTAATCCAAAAGGAGTCAAAAGTCAAACTCAATCCAAAAATTTAACTCTTAAAAACCAAAGAGTCAAATCTTCAACGAAAAGTAAAAATTTAAAAACCCAAAAAAAACATCTTCAACCCCAAAAAGTCAACGTTTAAATCCCAAAAAGATCAATATCTTCAACAGAAAAGTAAAATCTTCCCCACACTATGGTCAACATCTTCAAAACCAAAGGAGTAAAATCTTAAAAAAAAGGGAGAAAAGTTTTAAAACAAAAGTAAACGTCTTCAATCCCAAAGGACTCAGCATCTTAATCCCAAAGGATAAACATCTTCAATCCCAAAAGTAGAATCTTCAACACCAAAGGGTCAACGTCTTCAATCCCAAAAGGAGTAAAACGTCTTCAATCCCAAAAAAAAACATCTTCAACCAAAAAGGAGGCAAGTCTTCATTATCAAAGCAAACATCTTCAACACAAAAGGGTCACGTCTTAAATCCCAAAAGGAGTACTCTTCAACACAAAGGAGCATCATCTTCACCAAAGGAGTCAAATTTTCTCACCAAAGGATTCAAATCTCTCCCCAAAAGGATAACTTTTCAAACAAAGAAGTTAACGTCTTCAAAAACCAAGAAAAACTTTTTCAACAAAAAAGATATCAAAATTTTAAATTCCAAGGGGTCAACATCTTCAAAACAAAGGAGTAAACGCATAAACCAAGGAGTCAACTTTTTAAACCCGAAGGAGTCAAAATCTTCAACACAAAAGAGTGACGCTTCAATCCCAAAAAGGATGGACGTCCTCAACAAAAAGGGAGTCAACGTTTTCAATACCGAAAAAAACATCTTCAACACAAAGAAGTAAAACGTCAAAAAACCAAAAAGGATTAAAATCTTCAACCAAAGAGGTCAACATCTTAAAACCCCAAATAAAACTCAAATTCCAAAGTTAAACAACTTCAACACCAAGGAGTAAAGTCTTCATTACCAAGTAAACATCAAACCAAAGGAGCAACATTTCAAAAAAGGGTCCCAACATTTTCAACCCCAAAGAGTAACTCTAAAAACAAAGGGAAAAAAGCCCTTCAACCCCAAAAAGAAGTCAACATCTTCAATCCCAAAGGAAAGTGGACCTTTCAACACAAAGGAGTAACGTTTTAAATCCCGAAAAAACATCTTGAACACAAAGAATCAACGTCATAAAAACCAAAAAGGAGTCACTTTTCAACACCGAAGGAGTCCACATCTTCAAACCAAGGAGTACATCTTAAACAAAAAAGGGATAAACATTTTCAAAAAAAGTAAACATTTTAAATCCAAAGGTCAACAACTTCAACCCAAAAAAATCACATCTTAAATACGAAAGGAGTAAACGTCTTCAGCACAAAGGAGTAAACGTCTTCCATAAGAGTCAACGTTTTAAACAAAAAGAGAAAAGTCTTCAACACAAGGGGGTCAACGTCTTCACAAAAAAAACAACATTTTCAATAAAAGTAGTCATGTCCTCAACCCCAAAGAAAAATATTTTCAACCCCAAAAAGGAGTCACCTTTTTCACACAAAGAGTAAATTTTTCAACACAAAAGAGTACGTCTTAAATACCAAAGAAAACATCTTCAACACAAAAGAGAAAAGTCTTCAATACCAAAGTAACATTTTCAACACAAAAGGTCAACGTCTTCAATAAAAAAGGCAAATCTGCAATAAAAAAGGATTCCCCCTCTTAAATCCCAAATAAAACATCAACACAAAAAAGTCAAATTTCAAAACAAAGTAACATCTTCAATCCCAAAGGAGTCAAAATCTTAACACAAAAAAGTCAACTCTTCAATCAAAGGGTCACCTTTTCAACACAAAGGAGTCTAGTCTTAACACAAAAGAGTAAATTTTCAATCCCCAAAGTATACTCTTAAAAACCAAAGTAGTCAAGTTTTCAATCCCAAAGTAAACACTTCAACAAAAAAGAGTCAACGTTTCAATCCAAAGTAAACATCTACAATACAAAAGGATTCAACTCTTCAATCCCAATAAAAATTTTCAAAAAAAAAAAGGAGCAACATCTTCAATACCAAAGTGTAAAATTTTCAACAAAAACGAGTCAAGTTTTCAATAAAAAGTAACATCTTAAACCAAAGGGCACATCTTAAACAAAAAAGGGGTCAACGTTTTCAATACAAAGTGAAACTGCAAAAAAAGGGAGTAAACTCATTACCAAAAGGAAAACGTCTTCAATACCAAAGAAAACACTCGATACCAAAGGAGTAAACTTTTTAAAACCAAAGGAGTAACGCTTAAACAAAAGGATCAAGTCTTCAACACGGAGTCAACGTCAAAGAACCAAAGGAGTCAACATCTTCAACACAAAGAAGTAAGTCTCCAATACCAAAGAAAAACATTTTCATACCAAAGTACACATCTTAAAACGCAAAGGAGCATCATCTTCATCCAAAGAACCCAACATTTCAATCCCAAAGTAAACGTTTTTTAACAAAAAAAGGGTCAAAAATTTTCAAAAAAATGGAGTCTTCATCTTCAATACCAAAGGGTCAAAAATTCAACAAAAAGGGAGTCACGTTTTCAACACCAAAAAAACCTTAACAAAAAAGGACCCGTTTTAATCAAACTAGCTCTTCAACACAAAAAAGTTAAAATTTTCAATCCCAAAGGAGTCAATATTTTCACCAGTTTTCAACAAAAAGGAGAAACATTTTTCAATCCCAAAAATAAACCTTAAACACAAAAAGTCAACGCTTCAATACAAACGGACAACATTCACACCAAAGAACCAACATCTTCAATCCCAAAGGAGTCGAATTTTCAACCCCAAATAAACCTTCAACCCCAAAGGAGTAACGTCTTAAAAACCCCAAGGAGAAAGTTTTCAATCCCAAAAACCAACACTTCAATACCAAAGGAGTCACACCCAAAAAAACCAAAGGAGTCAAAATTTTTAACACCAAAGGATCAAGTCTTTAATACAAAAGAAAAATTCTTCAACCCCAAAAGGGAGTCAACGTTTTTTAACACAAAGGAGTCAACTTTTTTAATACCAAAGGGTCATCATTTTTCAATCCCAAAAGGAGTAAACATCTTCAACACAAAGGAATCAAATCTTCAACCCAAAGGGAGTCACTTTTTTTAACACAAGGAATAAACGCTTAACACAAAGGATAAACTCTTAAATCCCAAAAGTAAACATCAACACAAAAGAGTCAAGTCTTAAATTTCCCAACGTTAAAACATTTTCAACACAAAAGAGTCAACATCTTCACACAATGGAGTCTTCACCAATACCAAAGGATAAAATCTTAAACCAAAGGAGCACGTCTTCAATACCAAAGTAAACCTCAACACCAAAGGAGTAAACGTCTTTTAACACAAAGGAGTAAACGTTTTAAATCCCAAAGGATCAACTTTTCATACCAAAGGATAACATTTTCAAACTAGGAGTCTTACTTCAAAAAAAGGGATCAACGTTTTCGATACCAAAGTGAACATCTTCAAACCAAAGGGTAAAATTTTTAACACGAGGGGTCAACGTCTTCAACATTAAAGGGACTACTTTTTAACCAAAGGAGAAAAACGTCTTCAACACAAAGAAGTCAACATTTTTCTATATAAAAAAAACATTTCAACCAAAGGAGCAACGTCTTCAACACCAAGGAGTCCATTTTTTAATCCCAAAGGTTTTCAAATTTAAACCCCCAAAAGGGATCAACATCTTCAACACCAAAAGGTCAAATTTAAAAACAATGAAGTCAACGTTTTTCAAACCAATAAATCAACGTCTTAACCAAGGAGTAAACTCTTCAAACACTAAGGAGAAAAAACATCATATCCCAAAAGGAGTCAACATCTTCAATCCAAAGGGCACGTCTTCAACACAAAGGGGGAAAGGTCTTTCAATACCGAAATAAACATCTTCAAACACAAAAAAACGTCATAAATACCAAACGAGACAACATCTTCAACAAAAAAGGAGTCGAATCTTAACACCAAAGTAAAAATCCCCCAAAAGGAGAAACATTTTTAAACCCAAAAAGGGAGCCCAATTTTTTAAATCCCAAAAAGGAGTCAACATCTTAAATCCAAAGGGAGTAAACATCTTAAACACAAAGGAATCAACATCTTAAACCCCAAGGGTCAACATTTTTAAAACATAAGGAGTAAACGTCTTCAACAAAAAGGGGAGTCAAACTTTAAATACAAAGTAAACTCTTCAAAAAAAAAAAAGAGTCAACGTTTTCAATACCAACGAAACATCTTAAACCCCAAAGGAGTCAACTTTCAACACCAAAGGAGTCAACTCTTTCAAACAAAAGAGTCCCCGTCTTCAATACCAAAAGTAACATCTTCAACAAAAAGGAGTCAACGTCTTCATCCCCAAAGGGTAAACATTTTCAACACAAAAGATTTCAACTCTTCAATCCGAAGGGGTCAAAATCTTCAATACGAAAGGGTCAACGGTTAAACATAAAGGGTCGACTTGTTAAACGAAAAGAATAAACATTTAAAAAACAAACGAGTCAACTCTTCAACCAAAAGGGGGGAACGTCCTAAAAGCAAATAAGTCAACGTTTTTCAATACCAAAGGGGTTAAACATCTTCAAACCAAAAAGAGGCAACTTTTTCAATCCCAAAAGTAAAATCTTCAATCCCAAAAGGGGGCCCAAAGTTTTAAAAAACCCAAAAGGGTAAACACTTCAAACACAAAGATCAACGTTTTCAATCCCAAAGAAACGTTTCAATCCCCAAAATAAACATCCCTTTCCCAAAAGGAGTCAACCTTCAAACACAAAGAAGTCAACTTTTTTCAATCCAAAGAAAACATTAATACCAAAAGTAAACATCTTCAAAAACAAAGGAGTAAAGTTATCAATACAAAGGAGTCAACATCTTAAAAACCAAAGGAGTCAACATCTTCCAAGGGGTCAACATCTTCAACACAAAGAAGTAAAATTTTCCAACTTAAAGGTATCAAAATCTTCAATACCAGGAGCAACGTTTTCATCCAAAAAAAAATCTTCAACTTAAAGAAGCCCACATCTTAAATCCCAAAGTAAACATTTCAAAACAAAGGAGTAAAACATCTTCATACCATCAAATTCAACAAAATGCAGTCAACTTTTTTCTACAAAGTAAACCTTATTCCCAAAGGAGTCAAACCAAGGAAGCAACGTTTTAAAACCCCAAAAATAGTCAACATTTTAAATAAAAAAGTAAACATCTTAAAACACCAAAGGAGTCAACATTTAAAACCCAAAAGTAACATTTTAAAAAAATACCAAAGGAGTCAATATCTTCAACACAAAGGGAGTCAACTCTTAATACCAAAGTAAACTTTTCTTTAACAAAGGAGTCAAGTTTTCATCCCAAAAGTAAACATTTCTAACTAAAGGAGTCAATATCTTAAACAAAAAGGAGTAAACATTTAAACACCAAATGATTCAATATCTTCAATTCCAAAGGATAAATTTCTTAACCCCCCAAAGGAGTCAAATCTTCAAAACCAAACATAAAATACCTTCAACACAAAAGGAGTAAACATCTTAACAAAAAAGAGTAAGTCTTCAATATAAAAGAAAACTTTTCAACACAAAGGAGTCAAGTTTCAACACCAAAGAAAACATCTTTAATCCCAAAGGGATAACATCTTCAAAACCAAAGGAGTCAACATTTTAAAACACCAAAAGGTCAACTTTTCAATACATGAAGTAAAAGTCTTCCAAAAATGGTCAACGTCTTCAACACAAAGGAGTCAACATCTTCAACCCCAAACGAGTAAACATCCCCAAATACCAAAGTAGTAACATTTCAATACCAAAGGAGTCGACGTCTTCAACAAAAAAGGAGTCGGGTTTTTCAATACAAAATAAAACATCTCAACACAAAAAAATCAACGTCATCAATCCCAAAGGAAACAACATCTTCAACCCCAAAAGGACCAAACTTCAATACCAAAGGGGGTTCAAATCTTTCAACCCCAAAAAAGAAATCTAACACCAAGGGAAATCAACATCTTCAATACCAAAGAAACATTTTAAATCCCAAAAGGATCAATATTTTCAACAAAAAGGTCAAGTTCAATACCAAAGTAAACATCTTCATTCCCAAAAAGGGTCGACGTTTTCAATCCCAAGAAACATCTTAAAAAAAAACAAAGGAGTCAATATCTTTCAAACAAAGGAGTAAACATTTCACACCAAATGTTTAAATATCTTCATCCCAAAGGAGTCGACGTCTTCAACAGAAAAAAGGATAAAACGACTTCCACCCCAAAGGGATTTAAACGACTGTCAACCAAGGGATCAACATCTTCAATCCCAAAAGGAGGCGACGTCTTAACACAGTCAACATTTTCAAAAACAAAGGAGTAAAAATCTTCAACCCCAAAAGGAGTCAACATTTTTCCAAAACCAAAGTAAACATCTTTGATACCAAAGTAGTCAACGTTTTAAAACCCTGAATAACATATTCCCCAAAAAAGGGAATCAAATCACAATCCCAAAGGGTCAACATTTTAAACCCCAAACGAGAAACACTTAAAACGAAAAGGAGTAAAAATTTCAACCCCAAAAGGAGTCAACTCTTCAAAACCAAAGTAAAAATTTTTGATAAAAAAGTAGTCAAAAATTCAACCCCAAAGGGCGCCCGTTTTCCAACAAAGGAGTCGACGTCTTCAACACGTTTTAACCCCAAAGGCAAAAACGTCTTCAACCAAAGGGAAAGCCCCAAACGGCTTCAATCCCAAAAGTAAACTCTTCAACAAAAAGGGGCAACGTTTCAATCCAAAGTAAAAATCTTCAATCCCAAAGGGGTCAACGTTTTAAAACCAAAGTAAAATTTTAACACCAAAGGAGTCAACATCTTCATCCCAAAAGGATCAACGTTTTCAATATAAAAGTAAATCTTCAATCCCAAAGGGTCAACTTTTTAAATACCAAAGTAAACATTCAATACCAAAGGATCACGTTTTACTACCAAAGAAAAATTTTGTCCCAAAAGGAGTAAACGTTTTCAATACCAAAGTAAACAACTTCAATACCAAAGGAGTCAATTTTTCACTACCAAAGTAAAACATTTTTCAGTCCCAAAGGATCAACGTCTTCAATCCCAAAGTAAACATCTTCAGTACCAAAGGAGTCAACATCTTCAAACATAAAGGAGTCAACGTTTTCAATACCAAAGTAAACATCTTCAATACCAAAAGAGGCAACATCTTCAATACCAAAGGAGGGAACATCTTCAATACCAAAGCAGTCAACATCTTCAATACCAAAGGTGGCAACATGTTCAACACAAAGGAGTCACGGTTTTCAACACAAAGGTTCGGCATCTTCAACACAAAGGAGTCTGCATCTTCAACACAAAGGAGTCGACATCTTCAACACAAAGGAGTCAGCATCTTCAACACAAAGGAGTCGACATCAACACAAAGGAGTCAACATTTTCAATTCCAAAGTAAACAATTTCAACACAAAGGAGTCAACATCTTCAACACAAAGGAGCCAACATATTCTACACAAAGGAGTCAACATCTTCAACAGTAAGGAGTCAACATCGTTAACACAAAGGAGTCAACGTCATCAACAGTAAGGAGTCAACATCTTCAACACAAAGGAGCCAACGTCTTCAACACAAAGGAGTCAACGTCTTCAACACAAAGGAGTCAACATCTTCAACACAAAGGAGTCAACATCTTCAACACAAAGGAGTCAACGTCTTCAACAGTAAGGAGTCAACATCTTCAACACAAAGGAGTCAACGTTTTCGATACCAAAGTGAACATCTTCAATACCAAAGGAGTCAACATCTTTAACACAAGGGAGTCAACGTCTTCAACATTAAAGGTGTCAACATCTTCAATACCAAAGGAATCAATGTTTCTAATACCGAAGTAAACATCTTCAATACCAAAGGAATCAATGTTTTCGATACCAAAGTAAGCATCTTCAATACCAAAGGAGTCAACATCTTCAACACAAAGGCGTCAACATCTTCTTCACAAAGGAGACAACGTCTTCAACATTAAAGGTGTCAACATCTTCAATACCAAAGGAGTCAACGTCTTCACTACCAAAGTAAACATCTTCAACACAAAGGAGTCAACATCTTCAATACCAAAGTAAACATCTTCAATACCAAAGTCAACATCTTCAATACCAGTCAACATCTTCAACACAAAGCAGTCAACGTTTTCAACATCAAAGTAAACATCTTCAATACCAAAGGAGTCAATATCTTCAACACAAAGAAGTCAACGTCTTCAATACCAAAAGAGTCAATATTTTCAACCCAAAGAGTCAACGTCTTCAATACCAAAGTAAACATCTTCAACACCAAAGCAATCAACATCTTTAATACCAAAGGAGTCAACATCTTCAACACCAAAGCAATCAACATCTTCAATACTAAAGGAGTCAACATCTTCAACACCAAAGGAGTCGACATCTTCAACACCAAAGTAAACATCTTCAACACCAAAGGAGTCAACGTCTTCAACACCAAGGAGTCAACGTTTTCAATACCAAAGGAGTCAACATCTTCAATACCAAAGGAGTCAACATCTTCAACACAAAGGAATCAACATCTTCAACACCAAAGGAGTCCCTATTTTCAACACAAAGGAGTAAACGTCTTCAACACAAAGGAGTCAACATCTTCAATACCAAAGTAAACATCTTCAACACAAAAGAGTCAACGTCTTCAATACCAACGTAAACATCTTTAACACAAAAGAATCAACATCTTCAACACAATGGAGTCTTCATCTTCAATACCAAAGGAGTCAACATCTTCAACACAAAGGAGTCAACGTCTTTAATACCAAACCAAACATCTTCAACACCAAAGGAGTCAAAGTCTTTAACACAAAGGAGTCAACGTTTTCAATACCAAAGGACTCAACATCTTCAACACAAAGGAGTCACTATTTTCAACACAAAGGAGTAAACGTCTTCAAAACAAAGGAGACAACATCTTCAATACCAAAGTAAACATCTTCAACACAAAAGAGTCAACGTCTTCAATACCAACGTAAACATCTTCAACACAAAAGAGTCAACATCTTCAACACAATGGAGTCTTCATCTCCAATACCAAAGGAGTCAACATCTTCAACACAAAGGAGTCAACGTCTTCAATACCAAAGTAAACATCTTCAAAACAAAGGAGTCAACGTCTTTAACACAAAGGAGTCAACATCTTCAATACCAAAGGAGTCAACATCTTCAATACCAAAGGAGTCAACATCTTCAACACAATGGAGTCTTCATCTTCAATACCAAAGGAGTCAACATCTTCAACACAAAAGAGTCAACGTCTTCAATACCAAAGTAAACATCTTCAACACCAAAGGAGTCAACGTCTTTAATACCAAACTAAGCATCTTCAACACAAAGAAGTTAAAATCTTCAATTCCAAAGGAGTCAATATCTTCACCACCAAATGAGTCAACATCTTCAATACCAAACGAGTCAATACCTTCAACACAAAAGGGGTCAACATCTTCAACACAAAAGAGTCAACGTCTTCAACACCAAGAAGTCAACATCTTTAATACCAAAGGAGTCAACATCTTCAACACCAAAGGAGTCAACATCTTCAACACCAAAACAGTCAACATCTTCAATAGCAATGAAGTCAACGTCTTCAACACCAATGAGTCAACGTCTTCAACACAAAGGAGTAAACATCTTCAACACCAAAGGAGACAACATCATCAATACCAAAGGAGTCAACATCTTCAATACCAGAGGAGACTACGTCTTCAACACAAAGGACTCAAGGTCTTCAATCCCGAAATAAACATCTTCAACATACAAAAATCAACGTCATCAATACCACAGGAGACAACATCAACACCAAAGGCGCCAACATCTTCAACACCAAAGGAGTGGACATCTTCATCACCAAAGTAAACATCTTCAACACCAAAGGAGTCAACATCTTTAACACAAAGGAGTCAACGTTTTCAATACCAAAGGAGTCAACATCTTCAATACCAAAGGAGTCACCATCTTCAACACAAAGGAATCAACATCTTCAACAACAAAGGAGTCAACATCTTCAACACAAAGGACTAAACGTCTTCAACACAAAGGAGTCAACATCTTCAATACCAAAGTAAACATCTTCAACACAAAAGAGTCAACGTCTTCAATACCAACGTAAACATCTTCAACACAAAAGAGTCAGCTTCTTCAATACCAAAGTAAACATCTTCAACACCAAAGGTGTCAACATTTTCAACACCAAAGGAGTCAACATCTTCAACACAAAAGAGTCACCGTCTTCAATACCAAAGTAAGCATCTTCAACACAAAAGAGTCAACGTCTTCAATACCAAAAGTGTCAACATCTTCAACACAAAAAAGTCGACGTCTTCAATACCAAAGGAGTCAAAATCTTCAATACGAAAGGAGTCAACGTGTTCAACATAAAGGAGTCGACGTGTTCAACGCAAAGAAGTCAACATCTTCAAAACAAACGAGTCAACATCTTCAACACAAAGGAGTAAACGTCCTCAAAGCAAATAAGTCAACGTCTTCAATACCAAAGGAGTCAACATCTTCAAACACAAAGAGGTCAACGTTTTCAATACCAAAGTAAACATCTTCAATACCAAAGGCGTCAACGTCTTCAATACCAAAGGAGTCAACATCTTAAAACACAAAGAAGTCAACGTTTTCAATACCAAAAAAAACATCTTCAATACCAAAGGAGTCAACATCTTTAAACACAAAGAAGTCAACGTTTTCAATACCAAAGAAAACATCAATACCAAAGGAGTCAACATCTTCAACACAAAGGAGTAAACGTTTTCAATACCAAAGGAGCCAACATCTTCAATACCAAAGGAGTCAACATCTTCAACACAAGGAGTCAACATCTTCAACACAAAGGAGTCAACATCTTCAACATTAAAGGTGTCAACATCTTCAATACCCAAGGAGTCAACGTCTTCACTACCAAAATAAACATCTTCAACACAAAGGAGTCCACATCTTCAATACCAAAATAAACATCTTCAAAACAAAGGAGTCAACATCTTCAATACCAGTCAACATATTCAACACAATGCAGTCAACGTTTTCAATACCAAAGTAAACAGCTTTATTACCAAAGGAGTCAAACACAAGGGAGTCAACGTTTTCAACACCAAAAAAGTCAAACATCTTCAATAACAAAGAACAACTCTCAACATCAAGGATCAACATCTCAATACCAAAGTAACATCTTCAATACCAAAGGAGTCAATCTTCAACACAAAGGAGTTCAATGCTTCAATACCAAAGAAAACATCTTCATAACCAAAGGAGTCAACGTCTTCAATACCAAAGTAAACATCTTCAATACCAAGGGAGTCAATATCTTCAACACAAAGGAGTCAACGTCTTCAATACCAAAGTAAACATCTTCATTACCAAAGGAGTCAACGTCTTCAATACCAAAGTAAACATCTTCATAACCAAAGGAGTCAATATCTTCAACACAAAGGAGTCAACATCTTCAATACCAAATGATTAAATATCTTCAATACCAAAGGAGTCAATATCTTCACCACCAAAGGAGTTAACACTTTAAATCCCAACGATCAATACTTCAAACAAAAGGATCAACATCTTCAACACAAAAAAGTCAACGCATCAAAACCAAAGAAAAACCCTTTAAACAAAAATTTCAACGTCTCAACAAAAGGGAGTCAACTCTTAAACCAAAAGGAGTCAACATCTTCAAACCAAAAGAAATCAACATCTTAAACACCAAAAGAGTCAACATCTTCAATAGCAATGAAAACGCTCAACACAAATGAGTCAACGTCTTCAACACAAAAGGAAATCTTCAAACAACCAAAGGGTTCAACATCACCAACAAAGATTCAAAAACCAAATACCAAGGAGTCACGTCTTCGACACAAAGAAGTCAAGGTGTTCAATACCGAAATAAACATCTTCAACACACAAAAATCAACGTCATCAATACCAAAGGAGACAACATCTTCAACACCAAAGGAGCCAACATCTTCAACACCAAAGGAGTCGACATCTTCAACACCAAAGTAAACATCTTCAACACCAAAGGAGTCAACATCTTTAACACAAAGGAGTCAACGTTTTCAATACCAAAGTAAACATCTTCAACACCAAAGGTGTCAACATCTTTAACACAAAGGAGTCAACGTTTTCAATACCAAAGGAGTCAACATCTTCAACACAAAGGAATCAACATCTTCAAAACCAAAGGGATCAACATCTTCAACACAAAGGAGTAAACGTCTTCAACACAAAGGAGTCAACATCTTCAATACCAAAGTAAATATATTAAAACCCCAAAGAGCCCAACGTCTTCATCCCAAACGCAAAACATCTTCACACAAAAAGTCAACGTCTTCAATACAAAGTAAACATCTTCAACCCCAAAAGGGAGTCAACATTTTCACACCAAAGGATCAACTCTTCAACCACAAAAGGGCACGTCTTCAATACCAAAGTAAGCATCTTCAACACAAAGGAGTCAACGTTTTTCAATACCAAAGGTGTCAACATCTTCAACACAAAGAGTCGACGTCTCCAATCCCAAAAGGGAGTCAAAATCTCAATACGAAAGGGAGTCAACTTTCAACAAAAAGGATCGACGTGTCCAACGCAAAGAACAACATCTTCAAAACGAACGAGTCAACATCTTCAAAAACAAACGAGTAAAACATCTTCAACACAAAGGAGTAAACGTCCTAAAGCAAATAAGTCAACGTCTTCAATCCCAAGGAGTCACATCTACAAACAAAAAGGTCAACGTTTTCAAAAACCAAAGTAAACATCTTCAAACCAAAAAGGGTCAACGTCTTACAAACCAAAAGTCAACACTTCAAACACAAAGAAGTCAACGTTTCAATCCCAAAGTAAAAACATCTTCAATACAAAGAGTCGACACTTCAAACACAAAGAAACAACGTTTCAATACCAAAGAAAACACAATACCAAAGGAGTCAAACTTCAACACAAAAGAGAAACGTTTAATCCCAAAAGGGAAAGCAACATCTCAACACAAGGAGTCAACATCTTCAAACAAAAGTCAACATCTCAACATTTAAGTGTCAACATCTTCAATCCCAAAAGGGAGTCAACCCTTCACTACCAAAAATAAACACTTAAAAACAAAGAGTCAATCTAAAACCCAAAAGTAAACATCCAAACAAAGGATCAACATCTTCAATACCAGTCAACATCTCAAACAATGCAGTAGTTTCAATACCAAAGTAAACACTTTATTACAAAGGAGTCAACATCTTCAAACACAAGGGAGTCAACGTTTTCAACCCCAAAAAAAGTCAACATCTTCAATACCAAAGTAAACATCTTCAACACCAAAGGAGTCAACATCTTCAATACCAAAGTAAACATCTTCAATACCAAAGGAGTCAATATCTTCAACACAAAGGAGTCAACGTCTTCAAAACCAAATAAACATCTTCATTACCAAAGGAGTCAACGTCTTCAATACCAAAGTAAACATCTTCATAACCAAAGGAGTCAAAATCTTCAACACAAAAGAGTCAACGTCTTCAACACCAAATGATTCAATATCTTCAATTCCAAAGGAGTCAATATCTTCAATACCAAAGGAGTCAACATCTTCAATACCAAACGAGTCAATACCTTCAACACAAAAGGAGTCAACGTCTTCAACACCAAATGATTCAATATCTTCAATTCCAAAGGAGTCAATATCTTCAATACCAAAGGAGTCAACATCTTCAATACCAAACGAGTCAATACCTTCAACACAAAAGGAGTCAACATCTTCAACACAAAAGAGTCAACGTCTTCAATATCAAAATAAACATCTTCAACACAAAGGAGTCAACGTCTTCAACACCAAGGAGTCAACATCTTTAATACCAAAGGAGTCAACATCTTCAAAACCAAAGGAGTCAACATCTTCAACACCAAAAGAGTCAACATCTTCAATAGCAATGAAGTCAACGTCTTCAACACCAATGAGTCAACGTCTTCAACACAAAGGAGTAACCATCTTCAACACCAAAGTAGTCAACATCACCAATACCAAAGGAGTCAACATCTTCAATACCAAAGGAGTCTACGTCTTCAACACAAAGGAGTCAAGGTCTTCAATACCGAAATAAACATCTTCAACACAAAAAAATCAACGTCATCAATACCAAAGGAGACAACATCTTCAACACCAAAGGAGCCAACATCTTCAACACCAAAGGAGTCGACATCTTCAACACCAAAGTAAACATCTTCAACACCAAAGGTGTCAACATCTTTAACACAAAGGAGTTAACGTTTTCAATACCAAAGGAGTCAACATCTTCAATACCAAAGAAGTCAACATCTTCAACACAAAGGAATCAACATCTTCAACACCAAAGGAGTCAACATCTTCAACACAAAGGAGTAAACGTCTTCAACACAAAGGAGTCAACATTTTTAATACCAAAGTAAACATCTTCAACACAAAAGAGTCAACGTCTTCAATACCAACGTAAACATCTTCAACACAAAAGAGTCAACGTCTTCAATACCAAAGTAAACATCTTCAACACCAAAGGAGTCAACATCTTCAACACCAAAGGAGTCAACATCTTCAACACCAAAGGAGTCAACATCTTCAACACAAAAGAGTCACCGTCTTCAATACCAAAGTAAACATCTTCAACACAAAGGAGTCAACGTCTTCAATACCAAAGGTGTCAACATCTTCAACACAAAAGAGTCAACGTCTTCAATACCAAAGGAGTCAAAATCTTCAATACGAAAGGAGTCAACGTGTTCAACATAAAGGAGTCGACGTATTTAACCCCAAAGAAGTCAAATCTCAAAACAAACGAGCCCAACATCTCAACACAAAGAGTGAACGTCCTCAAAGCAAATAAGTCAACGTCTTCAATACCAAAGGAGTCAACATCTTCAAACACAAAGAGGTCAACGTTTTCTATACCAAAGTAAACATCTTCAATACCAAAGGCGTCAACGTCTTCAATACCAAAGGAGTCAACATCTTCAAACACAAAGAAGTCAACGTTTTCAATACCAAAGTAAACATCTTCAATACCAAAGGAGTCAACATCTTCAAACACAAAGAAGTCAACGTTTTCAATACCAAAGAAAACATCAATACCAAAGGAGTCAACATCTTCAACACAAAAGAGTAAACGTTTTCAATACCAAAGGAGTCAACATCTTCAACACAAAGGAGTCAACATCTTCAACACAAGGAGTCAACATCTTCAACACAAAGGAGTCCACATCTTCAATACCAAAGTAAACATCTTCAAACCAAAGGAGTCAACATCTTCAATACCAGTCAACATCTTCAACACAATGCAGTCAACGGTTTCAATACCAAAGTAAACAGCTTTATTACCAAAGGAGTCAACATCTTCAAACACAAGGGAGTCAACGTTTTCAACACCAAAAAAGTCAACATCTTCAATACCAAAGTAAACATCTTCAACACCAAAGGAGTCAACATCTTCAATACCAAAGTAAACATCAACAATACCAAAGGAGTCAATATCTTCAACACAAAGGAGTCAACGTCTTCAATACCAAAGTAAACATCTTCATTACCAAAGGAGTCAACGTCTTCAATACCAAAGTAAACATCTTCATAACCAAAGGAGTCAACGTCTTCAACACCAAGGAGTCGACATCTTTAATACCAAAGGAGTCAACATCTTCAAAACCAAAGGAGTCAACATCTTCAACACCAAAAGAGTCAACATCTTCAATAGCAATGAAGTCAACGTCTTCAACACCAATGAGTCATCGTCTTCAACACAAAGGAGTCAGCATCTTCAACACCAAAGGAGTCAACATCACCAATACCAAAGGAGTCAACATCTTCAATACCAAAGGAGTCGACGTCTTCGACACAAAGGAGTCAAGGTCTTCAATACCGAAATAAACATCAACACAAAAAAATCAACGTCATCAATACCAAAGGAGACAACATCAACACCAAAGGAGCCAACATCTTCAACACCAAAGGAGTCGACATCTTCAACACCAAAGTAAACATCTTCAACACCAAAGGTGTCAACATCTTCAATACCAAAGTAAACATCTTCAATACCAAAGGAGTCAATATCTTCAACACAAAGGAGTCAACGTCTTCAATACCAAAGTAAACATCTTCATTACCAATGGAGTCAACGTCTTCAATACCAAAGTAAACATCTTCATAACCAAAGGAGTCGATATCTTCAACACAAAGGAGTCAACATCTTCATCACCAAATGATTCAATATCTTCAATACCAAAGGAGTCGACGTCTTTAACACCAAAGGAGTCAACGACTTCCATACCAAAGCAGTCAACATCTTCAATACCAAAGGAGGCGACGTCTTCAACACAGTCAACATCTTCAACACCAAAGCAGTCAACATCTTCAACAACAAAGGAGTCAACATCTTCAATACCAAAGGAGTCGACGTCTTCAACACAAAAGAGTCAACGTTTTAAATACCTGAATAAACATATTCAACACAAAGGAATCAAAGTCATCAATACCAAAGGAGTCAACATCTTCAACACCAAACAGTCAACATCTTCAACGCCAAAGGAGTCAAAATCTTCAACACCAAAGAAGTCAACATCTTCAAAACCAAAGTAAACATCTTTGATACCAAAGTAGTCAACAACTTCAACGCCAAGGCGTCATCGTTTTCAACACAAAGGAGTCGACGTCTTCAACACGTCTTCAACACTAAGGCGTAAAACGTCTTCACCACCAAAGGAGTCAACGGCTTCAATACCAAAGTAAACATCTTCAACACAAAAGCGGCAACGTCTTCAATACCAAAGTAAACATCTTCGATACCAAAGAAGTCAACGTCTTCAAACCAAAGTAAACATATTCAACACCAAAGGAGTCAACATCTTCAATACCAAAGGAGTCAACGTTTTCAATATCAAAGTAAACATCTTCAATACCAAAGGAGTCAACGTTTTCAATACCAAAGTAAACATCTTCAATACCAAAGGAGTCAACGTTTTCGCTACCAAAGTAAACATCTTCAGTACCAAAGGAGTCAACGTTTTCAATACCAAAGTAAACAACTTCAATACCAAAGGAGTCAACGTTTTCACTACCAAAGTAAACATCTTCAGTACCAAAGGAGTCAACGTCTTCAATACCAAAGTAAACATCTTCAGTACCAAAGGAGTCAACATCTTCAAACACAAAGGAGTCAACGTTTTCAATACCAAAGTAAACATCTTCAATACCAAAAGGGGCAACATCTTCAATACCAAAGGAGTCAACATCTTCAATACCAAAGCAGTCAACATCTTCAATACCAAAGGAGTCAGCATCTTCAATACCAAAGGTGTCAACATGTTCAACACAAAGTAGTCACGGTTTTCAACACAAAGGAGTCGGCATCTTCAACACAAAGGAGTCGGCATCTTCAACACAAAGGAGTCTGCATCTTCAACACAAAGGAGTCGACATCTTCAACACAAAGGAGTCAGCATCTTCAACACAAAGGAGTCGACATCTTCAACACAAAGGAGTCAACATTTTCAATACCAAAGTAAACAATTCAACAAAAAGGGAGTCAACATCTTCAACACAAAGGAGCCAACATCTTCTACACAAAGGAGTCAACATTTTCACATAAGGAGTCAACATCTTTAACACAGAGGAGTCAACGTCATCAACAGAAAGGGGAGTCAACATCTCAACACAAAGGAGCCAACGTTTCAACACAAAGGAGTCAACATCTTCAACACAAAGGAGCAAACGTTTTTAAACAGTAAGGGTCAACATCTTCAACACAAAGAGCCCAACGTTTTCGATACCAAAGTGAACATCTTCAATACCAAAGAGTCAACATCTTTAACACAAAGGAGTAAACGTCTTCAACATTAAAGGTGTCAACATCTTCAATACCAAAGAAATCAGTTTTTTTTAATACCAAAGTAAAACATCTTCAATCCCAAAAGAACCCAAGTTTTCGATACCAAAGTAAGCATCTTCAAAAACCAAAGGAGTCAACATTTTCAACACAAAGCGTCAACATCTCCTCAAAAAGGGAGTCAACGTCTTAAAACATTAAAGGTGTCAACATCTTCAATACCAAAGGAGTCAACGTCTTCACTACCAAAGTAAACATCTTCAACACAAAGGAGTCAACATTTTCAATACCAAAGTAAACATCTTCAATACCAAAGTCAACATCTTCAATCCAGTCACACTTTAACAAAAGCATCAACGTTTTAAACACAAAGAAAACTTTTCAATCCCAAAGGAGTCAA
>CM054139.1:258871-279146 GCA_028751875.1 Rapana venosa | reverse complement strand
ATCTGTGAAGGGGGTTTTCGACTTTCGTTAAATCAAAAATTTTTTCTGGAAAGTAATAAGGGCCAACTCCATTCTCCAAAAAGTTCTACAGATGGAAAAACTGAAGTCCTGTGCGCAAAAGCCGCAGAACATTTTCTCTAAAAAAACCCCCAAACCCCCTTCTCCCCACAAACCCGCGCAAAAAAGAAAATTTGGAGTACTGTGTTGGGTTTACAACCTTTTTAAACTTCCCCCTGCCTTTGTGTCCAATGTGGGGGCCCAGGGTTAGGTTGAGGTAGCCAAGGCAAGTGCCAGTGTTATTAAAAGCATGCAAGGGTTGTCTGTTAGCTGGTCGGTCGAGGGACATGGGACACTTTAAGCTCTTAACAAACGGGTTGTAGCTGTAGACACAACGGAAAATAGCTCGCAAAAGCAGGACTATGACTCAAAACCCCATCCTGTACGGGTAAGGCTGGCAGGACTTGGGGGGCCCTGCAAATTTTCAGGACTTTTTTTTTCCTACCCCTCCGAAATCCGGTGTGAACGCCCCCAGAAATCTTCCGCAAAAACTTTTCCCAAAACCTGTCCGCCTTTCCAAAGTGTACCCCTTTTATCCCCAAGGGGAAAAGGGATGACTACCTTACAAAAAAACGCATGCCCACGGAGACTGGATTTTTTTTTTTTGGAAAAAAGACTCGGTTGTGCTTATTCCTTTATGGTCAAAAGTGAAGAAAAATTTTCAGCAAGGAATCTTTTTTTGGCGTTGTTTTAAACCAATTTCGCGTCGTCATGGGAAAACGGAGACACTTTGGGCAAACGCCCCCGTTTAACACAAAAAAAAGTCCAAAAAAAAACGATTCAAAAAATAGTAATGGGTCCTTTTTTTCTCTGTTCACGGCTCAACTGGGTGTCCCCCCCCCCCCACCCCCTCCTTCCCCTTTCCTTCCTCTCCTTCCAACCCCCGGGGACTCCCGCAAAACACACCACACGGGTCGCACGCCACAAACCACACGCACGCACGCGCGCAACACACGCACGCACGCCGCAAGACACGCACACACTGCACAACATACACCAAAACCGAAAACCCCACACAAAAGACCACCAAACAAGGAGGAAAACCAGGGACACACAAAAGAAAGGGCCCCCGGGGACCAAAAGCCGAAAGGGGGGCCCCCTCCACGGGAACGAAAAAACACCCAAGGGCCCCCCCCAAGGGGGGGGGGGTTTTTTTAAGGGGGGGGGAGGAAAAAAAAAAGGAATGGGGGAAAATAAAAAAAAAATCAAAAAAGGGGAAAAAGAAAGAAAAAAAGGAAGGGAAAAGGGGAGAAAAAGAAAGAAAGGGAAAAGGGGGGGCCGGGGGGAAAAAAAGGGGGGGGAAAAGAAAAGGAGAAAAGGGGAAAATGTTTGGTGGTTTAAAATGGTTTTCACTAGATTGCTAACAAGCATTAAAAATCGTACCAAAAATTTTTTGTATCCAAAGAAAAAAAATCTTCCCGGTTTCGCACGAACAGTCCCCGGGGAGGTTTCTCATGACCAGGATCCTTTTGTAAAGTCATTTCTGGGGTTTTTTTTTTTAAAATCCGGCCAAAAAGATCGACTATTCAATTGTCTTATTTTCCCCTTTCGTTTTTTTTGGGCCCGACGCTGAGTTTCCCAACGGCGCATAATTTTTGGAAAATTTTCCTATTTTCTATCTTTAAAAAAATTTTCCCCCATGAGATTGGGGGTTTTTGGGGGGGGGGGGGGGGGGGGGGCATAAAACATCCCCCCCTTCTGGAAATTCTGTGCAAAAAATTTTCCCCTATTTTCTATCCTCTCATTGTTTCTCCCTTTTTCCCTTTTCTTCATTTTCCCCCCTTTATTTTTTTTCCCTCCTGGCCTTTTTCCTGCCTTTTTTTTCCAAAAAAGGGTTTTTAAAGATCACTTTTCCCTTTCCCAGGGCAGAGTGGGGTTGTGCTGGCCCCCTTTTTGGGACGGGTGTTTGAGGGAGCGCAACGCATTCTTGCTATAGGACGACAGTAGTTGCTTTTTCCGAGTTTGGGGGAAAGAAAAAAAAAAGAATAAAAAAGCATTTCGGGGATGATTTTTCCTTAAAGGTTTTTTTCCTAATCGTTTGGTTTGATTTTTCTGAGAAACCCAAAAACTTTTCTAGTCCCGAAAAGAGATGAAGACAAAAATTTTCTTTGGGGAAATTTAACCGAACTTGGATTTTTAAAAAAGAAAAAAATCCAATCGTTTGCAATCGTGTCCTTTTCCCTCGTTGACCTTTCCCTGTAGTCTGGAACTGGTATTCGGGCCCTTTGGCCGCTGTTTTTGGTATTTTGGTTCGGCCCCAAAACCCCCTGAAACAGATCAACAAAACCCAAACCCTTAGCAATCCAGTTTCCCTTCATCAAAAAAAAACCCAATTCAGTCTAATTTTAAAAATATATCAATGCTATCAAAAAACACCTTCCCCCCCCCCCCCCCCCCCCCCCCCCAAAAAAAAAACCAAAAAAAAACCCAAAACCCAAACAACAAAAAAAAACCCCCACCAAAAACATAAAAACCGGCGTTTTGACCCACGTTCACGTTTCCAAAAGGGGAAAAGGGGGGGGGGGGGGGGGGGGGGAATGGGATCGGGATACCCTTTAGTGGTTAGAATTTTTGCGTTTCGCAATTTGACGCCCCAGTTCAAAACCCCTTTTAAAGGGGGTATTTTCCCTGGATTTAAACATCAGGGCGGGGACTCCCCCTCTCCCAAAGAAACCCTTTCCCAAGGGGACTAAAAAACCGGGGCCCCGTGTGATGACGCAGCAAGTATGTTGCGAAACAGGGAAAATCGTTTTTCCGCTTTTCAAAAGAGTAGGCCATTGTGTCCCCTGTGGGAGTAGATGAAAATGTACAAAATACATACACAGGGGAAAACACAGGGATGAAAAAAAGAAATGTGAGCGCTTTTTCCCTTTATCCTCGATATAGTAATAAAAAAAATTTAAATTAAAACGATGAACAATCTCAGAATTGCAGGGGAATAATTTTCCCCCAGTCATTTCCGCCCACATTTTTTTCAGATCTAAATAATTTGTTTTAAATTTTGAAGTAAGGTAAGTTAGAATCTGCAAGTAAAGACTTAAAACAGGAGTGGGTAGCTTAGTGGTTTGAGCGTTGTGTTTATGATCTGATGGCCCCGGGGGTTTAAGCCCTTTCAGAGACGCCGTTTTTTGGGGGTATTTGACCCCGGGAATAGTCCCCCTGCCCTTTCCCTGAAAGTCCAAACGGGAAAAGGGCTATAAACCCAAAATTTCCTCCCTCGAAAAATCCTTCGGAAGAGGACTTAAAAACCCCCTTCCCCCAAAGTCCCTTTGAAAAGAAATAAACCCAAATTTATTCCCGAAATTCCCTTTGAAGAAACCCATAATCCCCTCACTCCCCCCAAAAAACCTTTGGAAGAGATATAAAACCCAAACCACTCCCCGAAAGTCTTCGAAAAAGACTATAAACCAAAATCACTCCCCCAAATTTTCGAAAGGGGACTATAAAAAAACTCCACTCCCCCCAAAAATCCTTTTAAAAAGACTATTAAAAAAAATCACTCCCCCCAAAAACCCTTTGGGGGGACTATAAAAAAAAACTCCCCCCCCCCCCGAAAATCCTTCGAATGGGCTATAAACCCCCCACCCCCCCCACCCCCCAAAGCTTAAACCAACCCCCCCCCCCTTTCCCCAAAAAACTAAAACCCCAACCCACCCCCCCTTCCCCGAAGAGACTATAAACCAATCCCCCCCAAAAAATTTCGGGAAAAAAACCCCACCCCCCAAAAGCCTTAAAAAGGGGGAATAAAAAATTTATCCCCAAATCCTTTAAAAGACATAAAAAAAACCCCAATCCCCAAAAAAAACCCCTTTGGAAAGGGCAAAACCCCTCCCCCCCCCCCTTTTTTTTGGGTTCCCCCCCCCCCCCCCCCCCCCCCCCCCCGGGCCCTTTCTGCTAAAAACTTTTTCCCTCCACCCCCCTTCTCTTTTTCTCCCCCCCCCCCTTTCATCTTTTCCCCTTCCGTTCCCCCCGCCTTTTCCTTTCCCCTTTTCCATTTTTTCAAATCCCCCTCCCCTCCCTTTCTTTTTTCCCTTCCTTAAAATTTTCCCTCCCAATCTTCTCCTTCCTTCCCTTCCCCCAAAAAAAACCCCCTTGGCAAAATCCGGAAATCCAGTCGGGAACCAAAAAAAACCTTATCAAAAAAAAAAACGAATGTTTTGGAACAACAAAAAGGTTGCAGCAAAGACATTGGATTTTTTTATCATTCAAAATTTTCTTTTTGGCACATTAAACCGTTCCGTTTCGAAAGAGTGGCCATTTATGCCAAGGGCGGTGGGAACAGTGACAAAATTTACAAACGCTACACATGGGGGCAGATGTAAAAAAACTCATGAGCTTTTTCCAAATTTCCACGAAATAAAAAAAAATAAAACGTTTGGTTCCGTTTTATTGATCGGGGAAACAAAAAATCATCACCTGGGACTTGCCTTGGGTTTTGCTTTTTTTGGGCCTTTTTATTAGATAGGGGTGGGGGGCGAGGCTTAAGGAAATGGTTTTTAAAAACTATCAAACTGACATTGGGGGAAGAGGGAGGCAAGGGGGTAGGGGAAGAGCGCTTAGTGGTTAGGCAGCGTGATCTAAGGGCGCGATGTCTTACGCGGACAAAGTCACCCTTCGGATGTGAATATATACCGCGGTCCCGTGTGTGAAGGCACGCATAGAACTCTTGCGCACACAACGCTGAAACCTCTTAAAAACCCCCGTTCCCCTTTTCCGGAATAGATAGCGCCCTTGTGTACGAGTGGGAATGGATGACAAAATTGCGACAAAACCTAATGACTACACATGGGGACTGGATGGTAAGAAACAACTCACACTAGTGATCGAGGCGCCTTACCTCGAAATAAAAAGTGAAAGCGGTTGGAATCTTTAAAAAATTCGTTGTAACAAATAAGTTACTATAAAAATAATAATAAATATCAATTTTTAAAAATAAAATAAAGATGCCGACTTGCCAATAGCTTGCCTCATTACGTCTGCATACAGCAAAATAACGACAACACAAAACATTCAGCATGCCATCTATAGCAGAACAGTATCACCAGACCATTAAACAACCCCCAAACTAAAACTTCAGAACCATGGTGCGGGGCAGGAATGCCTAGTGGTATAAAACTTTGCGCTCACTGCTCTGAAAGTCCCGGGATCGAGACCGCACGCAGCCCTCACCCCTCTCAAGGGCAATTGTTTCCGCCCCGGAGTTAACCAATTCAGAACAGACCTACCAACTGGCCTGAAAGTCCTTCCCATGAGACTATAAACCGAAGTCGATGTGCGAACACACTAAAACACTTACGCAAAACCACATTAAAACCAAGAAGAGTAGCTTCTTTGCGTGTTGAAAGGAGCCGAATAATATATGAACAAAAATTAAAAGGACAAATGGCAACGAAAATGTTTAGACAATGTCCCTCCAAGTCAAAATGCAGCTAACCTTAAGGTTGGTGAGGGGGTGGGAGAAAGGGGGGGATTGGCGGGAAGGCCAGCACAGGGCCGTGCGAAGGCGAGCGTCGGGGGGGGGGGAGGGGGGTCAGGGAAAGGGGTGGCATACCACAAAAAATACCACCATCTTAAAGAGAGAGAACCTTGAGCTCCCGCAACAAGAGGAACTGACACAAAAAAATTCGTGTATGTGTGTATGTGTATGTGTTGTGTTGTGTTGGTGTGTGTGATGTGTGCTGTGTACTTGACATTTGCGAGTTGTGGAACAGCTTCCCGCGACAATGTTGTCTTGGATACAGCTCCGACGATGTGCTCATCGATACTGCACCGATGACGTTGTTCTTGGAAACTTGCTCCGATACGTTATTCTCAGATGCTGCTCCGACGACGATGATTGCTCTGATGCAGCTCCGTGACGATGCTAATCCGACGATGTTGGCGCTTGATGCTGCTCCCGACGACGATGTTTGCGCTTAAGCTGCCAGCCGACGATGTAGCACTTGATACGCTCCGACGACGATGCCTGTGATACTCACTCCGGCGACGAATGTTTCACTTGATGCTGCCGGACGACGATGTTCGCCATGATGCTGCTCGATTGCGTGCAAGATAGTTGCAACGAAAGTTGACGCTTAATGTGCTACTACCCGACGATGACTTGCACTTGATGCTGCTACCCGTACGGACGATGTGCTCTTATGATGCTGGTCCGGCGGCGATGTTTTGGCTGCTCCGACATCGCTGTTGCGCTTGATGCTGCACCGAGGGCGTTAGCGCAAGAACTGTTTGCGACGGCCGCGGTGTTGCGCTTGATCGCTGCCCCGCACGACATGTTTTGCTCAGATGGAAGCTTCCGCACACGATGTTGCGCTTGATGCGCGCTCCGACAACGGAGTTTTGCACTACCTTGATGCATCAGCTCCGACACGAAGTTATCGCTGCTCCGACGACGAATGTTGCCTTGATGACTGCTACCGACGACGATGCTACCGACAGATGTTTACTCCCGCCTGAATGCTGTCTGCCGACGACTATGCTCCGACGATGTTGCGCTTCTGATGCTAATGCTAAAGCGCAACCGATACAACAACGAAGTTGCGCTTGATGCTGCTCCGACGGACCGATGACCTACGATGTTGCGCTAGGATGCTGCAACCGACGACGATGTTGCGCTTGATCTGCACCGACGAAAACGATGTTGCTCTTGATACGCGCCCGACGACGATTTGCGCGTGATGCCTACAACGCTCCGACGACATGAACCGACGATGTTGCGCTAGATGGCTGTTCCGTCCGACGACGATGATGCACTTGATGCTGCAACCGACGACGAGGTTTTGCGCTGATGTCTGCTACCGACGACGATGTTTTGTCGCTGATGCTAGCTCCGACGACGATGAACCGACGCGATGCTCGCGCTTGATGCTGTTCCGACGACGATGTTGCGCTGATGCTGCTCCCGACGACTAGGTTGCGCTTGATGCATCGCTCCCGCCGACTCAATGATTCGCTTGATAGCTCTCCGACGACGATGATACCACGATGTTCGCTTGATCTGCTTCCGACCGACGATGATCCTACGATGTTGCTCAGCCTTGATGCTGATCCCCCGATGTTGCGCTAGAATGCTGCTCCGACGATAAGCCTGATGACTGCGCTCCGACGACGATGTTGCGCTTATGATACTGGCTTCGGCCACGAACTGATCTGCGAGACAGATGTTGCGCATGATACTGCTCCGAAGACTGTTACTTGATACTTGCTCCATGACGTTTCTTGAAACTGCCCGATGACGTTGTCTTGATACTGCACAGATGACGTTTGTTCTTGATACTGCCCCGATGACGTTGTTTTTGAGATACTGCTCCGATGGGAACGTCCTTGATACTGTTCTCGACGACGATGTGCTCTTGCATGCTGCTTGAGCCGACGACAAATTTGCTCTTGAGCTAGCTCGACGAAGATGTTCTGCGCTGATAACTGCCTTTGAAAAGACGAACACTTGTACTGACTTCGACGTTTAAGCTGGCTCTTGTTAGCGTCTGATGCAAGCACTTGCTTGCGTTGATGCAAGCTCTTGATGCTTTTGATAAGCGTTGATGCTAGCTCTTGATGCGTTGATGCTAGCTCTTGCGAAACTGTTAGCGAGCGACACCAACTCCCGAAACTGAGATTGAACCCCGTTGACAAACTATCGACACCAATAGCCCGACTTCATGAGGAATCAGAGCACGAAGGAAGAGACCCAAGAAGAGTAACTGAACAAAATTGTTTAAGACCATGTTTGGGGCCGAGAGGTCTGTCCCTTCCCCACATACACTGTGCTGACGAGGGTAGGCAGCCCTGTGCCGTTTTCAGGACACCCACATCCTACCTCAGGCTGTCGGTAACGAGTGTCGAACGTACCGATGTGCTTGGGCCTGACTTGTCAGGCGTGTAGGCAGGCGTGCATGCATCCTCTTCGCCCTATGACAGACATCAGTAATTGCGTTCCTGGCTGCGTGTTTGAAGAAGATGACAAAGAAGATAGAAAAAAAAGACAGGGTTGGAGAAAAGTCGGCGGGCGGATGTCTCGTCGAATCTAGTCCCTAAAGTGATGCAGAGAAAGGTAGGTCTAATGACCCCACTCTGTTACCTAAGCCCCCCAAACTTCCAACCATACTTCGCGTTTCAAAACCAGTAGAAGACGAAAGACGGCCATGATCTGTTCAACATCCCTGGGCACGGACCCAGGCCGTGAGTGCACTGTTGCGGTCTGCCCCTTTCAGGGATACGGTGAAGCACTATTCCTTCGCTATCTCCCCAACTCTAAATCCCCTTCAAGCCCCCACATCTGACAACTGTCACTGATCAAGGGGATCTTGGACAATGTCCGGGTCGATGCGCTCCAACAATCGTGGGCCCTGTGGCAAACTCCATGATCCTCTGGTACGAAGAAGGTGATGATTCACTGTGACACAGATCAGGTGACAAAGACCATGAATGGCGTCCTCCATGATCTCTGGATGAGGGGTGATGATCACTTGGGTGAAGATGGTTTGACCCAAAAGACCATGAATGGGTCTCCATGATCCTATGTGAGGAGAGAGAAGATCCTGGTGAACGAATCTGGGTGACAAAGACATAGGATGGCGTCCTCCAAAGATCTCTGGAGAGGACGGCGTGACACTCACTGGGTGAAGCGATCATGGACAAAGACCAGAATTGATGGCTCTCCATGATCTCTGGAGAGGGCGAGGCGGTGATGATCACTGGTCACAAGATCTGGTGACAAAAGACCAAAGAGCACAACTATCATTGTCATACTCTACAGTAACTTTTTTTCATCCAAAAATAAAAATCAGACAAAAACGGAGCGGGATAACCTTCGTGGTTCAAGTTGCTGCACTTGTGACATACTAACGGACCGTGGCTCGAGCCACCAAGAGGCTCCTGTTTGAGGGACGTTTTCACCTTTGATGTCATCAATACATCATTCCACCAGCCAAGGTTAAGCAACATCGATCGTGGTATACTAGTTGGCGATGGGTGACCGCGTGTGTGCGCCCAATGGCTTCAATACAGTCCTCCCAGTTCACACCAGCTGTAAATGGACACCCTGCCCCCCTTTCGGTTACAGGGAAGTAAAAGCAGACCGAGGGCAGAGGAATGGGCGCCACCCTCACTATTCTGACCGCGGAGAAGCTAGGACTCTGACATCCTTTCTCACCTACGACCTTTTAAAAGGCGTTGAATGGGCGCCCGACAAAAAAAAAACGGTCGCATACGCAAATCTCCACTTCGGAGCTCCTTCCCGAGACGACAAAACAAACAAAAAAAGACCGCATGATTTTCTGAAACTTGATTTACGAAAATTTTTTTAACAGGATTTTGATCGCTCCAGCAGCGCCGAATATACCGCATCGTAGATCGGTGCAACCAAGGCCCGAACCTTATTATGCAATCCCCCCAAAAGTTTCTATCTCTCAGAAACAACTCTGCAAAGTACCTCCATTGTTACAGTGCAACTGCATAGAAACGTAGCGAAAGCTCGATGAACATCTTGCCCTACAAACCTTGTTTTCTTTATAATGAACTTCCTTTAATCAAATTAGAAACTGATCGCTGAAAGACAAGACGCTTTTTATATAACCTTATATTTCGTTTGTGCTCTTAGGCATACAGAAATCATAGGGGTATGGTCGGGGTAAGCCTAGTGTTAGAGCGTAGCGCTCACGAAGTAGCGGGCCCGGGTTCGAGCCCACCCACCTGAAGGCACTCGTTTCAAGTTGACTATTTCCTCTATTTCCACCCCCCGATTCTATATTACTCACCACCTGCCCACCCCCCATCTTCTCACCTGAAAGCGTCTGGGAATCAAATTTAATGAACCGAGGAGTTCTGTGTGCGAACTTCTTTGCGGAATCAGCCCTTATGCAACAATAAAACAAACGTTAAAAACCGTACCTCCTGTTCGGAAAGAGTAGTACATTCGGGCCGCGCTGGTAAAGAACTGATGATAAAAATAGACTAAAAACGAACACATGCACAACTATCTGGGCGCTTAGGACAACACAGCCCCGAAGTCAGAATGCCCTGCACTTAAAACGGTGGGCAAAACGGTCGGTTTACTCAACAGTCTCACCTTTGTGAACATCGGAGCTGATCTTGTAGCGGAGGATCAACGAACGAAAACAGTTTTGGCTTTGCAGGTGAAGATATTCCTCTTAGTGGCTTGGCCTAGGCCGCCAACCTATTGCTGTTGAAAATTTCTTATATAAAAAAAAACAACGCCTTATGGCCATACGCTCGCTCAGAGCTCAGTCCCGCACTCCCCACTCACCCCCCCCCACCCCCCCACAATCCCCCACCTAAACGGATTTCAGAAAACTTTTACCGCATAGTACGCAAATCCTTAACCGGAAACGCACAAAAAAGTAGACCAAAGCTGCGCTACAACTGTCGAAAATGTGAGTGGCAACATTTTTCAAAATAATATTGCTATCAGCTGACCCGGGTTCGAATCTCTTCAAGGGGATTTGTTCCACTGGAGCAGCAATCAGTGCCGACTCCACTTAAACTCCCCGCAAAAATCCTTCCGAAAAGACTGAAAAACCCGATGTCCTGTTGTATGCGAACTACGCAGAAACATTGTGCACAACGTTAAAACTCCGGTATCCGCTTATTGTAAGAGTCAGGTCATATGTTTGCCGTAAGGACACGTTGAACAAAATTTACCACAACTAGCATACAATACACGGGGACCAGAATGTAAAAGGCGACATGAGTGTTTTGGCTTATATCAATTATCCTCGAATAAAAATACAACAAAAGACTAATGAAGTACCTTTGAACTCAACTGAACAACGTTGTAAAATAAATTATTCGGTCTCCTTGATCATCGTGATATTTGGCATACATAATCCAATTGAAAGGCGGCAGGGAGTGGGAGGCGGAATAGACGAGTGTAGAGCATTGCGCAATTGCGAGTTATACGCTCCGGGATCAAGTCCCACCGAGGAGCGACGCCTGTCTCAAGGGATTCTGTACCATGAAGGTCGCACCAGCAGTTCCGACTCCCCTCACCCCCGCAAGTTCTTCGCGGATGCCTATATTAACCGACAGCGTCCTGCTCAGCGCACATTACGATAGACCAACAGCGCGCTTACAAACCTGTATGCCTTTCAAAGAGTAGGCCATTGTACACCAGTAAAGACTGGATAAAATATGTTTTTAAACAACTATGTACACCACTGGTGTGCCTATACATCATTCCCTGAAGAGTCTTGACTGTGCGCTATACCTGAAGGTAGGCGAACAAACGGCCCTTATAACGCAAAAATATCATCACTGATGAACACAGGGAACCGTAGTCGAAAGAAACACAACAAAAAAAAAAGAACTCCGCACACGCCGCAAAATGTACATTTCCGAAAATAATATACAAGACAAAATCGTCTTCACATTCTGGCTAAATCGACAATGATTGAATCAACAGAGTCCATTATCTAAACATAGTTCTGCTCTCCGTTTCCGCTTCAACACTCACGCTAAAAATAAAAAAGAAGTCAAATGTGGGGGGTGTCCGTGTGTGTAGTGTGTGAAGAAGAGAGAGAGATCAATGTGAGGTGCCTGTCCCGTGGAACGCGGCGTCTGGGTGTGTTCAGGGTTCGAAGTCCTATTTATTATGTATGCAACCTTAATGGTACCAACACACTCTAAACATTAACTTAAAGCTGAATTTTTGCTAACATTCATAGAGGTACAACTAATATAACGCATACAACATTTTACTATCCCCTCACAAATATTAGGCTATCGCAAAATAGCGTAAGCACTAGAGCCCCAAGTCAGCTTTTTAAAATAACGTGAGGGGGGGGAAGGGGGTAGCCTAGGGTGTTAGCAGTGTTGCCACTGCAATTTGACACCCCAAATCGCAGCCAGGGTTTCGAACCCATCCCCAAGACCAGCCATAAAGGAGGTTACTATCCCCCCTGGAGTTTGTCAAGTACAGATTCCACTCCCATCCCCTCGTACCCCCCCCCCCCCCCCAAAAAAAAAAAAGACATCTTGGTGATCTTCAAAGTTTAACATTTAATCAACCTCTCGATGACAACAACAGAACAACAACAAAACAAGAAACAACCAAAACTCACACACAACAACAATCCATCACCTCACCCAAAGCATTCCCGGACTATGGACAAAGATAGCATCTGTGGTGAACTTGGAGCTGTCAAGGAACTCTCCTGGACGCAATCTTCCCCCTCCTGCCAGTGTTTCAGGAGGGCAGTAGGTTTGATGTCTCTGTCCTATGTGGCCCCAGGCCCGTCGGCGAGTGTGTTGCTGAGGAAAGGTCGGAACCCAGGTCAACCAGCTGGGATGAAACAAACTTCAGTCGAACCCAGGCGGCGCATCTCCCTCTTCTCTGTGTCTACAGGCGAAAGTAGTTGAAGTCCTTCAGAAGCCTTCTTTACCTGGAGGGAGCCTAACTGTCTCAGCAGACGCAACCATCCCAACTGCAGCGGCTGTTGTTTCGAAATGACCAAGATACAAACGCGCCTTGGCTTTTCGCGCATAGTTGACAGAGATGAACACTTTTTTAAAAAAGCGAAAGGTGAGAAATGCTCAAGGTTCACGTTGCAAGTTTGAACCCTGACCTCCCCCCACCCCCCATACCCCGTAAAAAAAGAAAGAAGAAAAAAGAAAAAGGGAGCGAAAAACAGCAAGAAAAAGAACGAAAAAAAAAGAATGAAAAAGAAGCATGCTTCTTGTGTGTGGGGCTGTTTTTGATGTTTCTGTTCTCTCTCTCTCTCACTCACTCACTCACTCACTCTCTCTTCATCTCTCTCTCATCACTCAAATCCTCTCTCCTCTCTCATGCGCACTCATCAGCCTCTCTCCTCTTCTCTCTCTCTCTCTCGTCTCTCTCTCTCTGTTCCGATTTTATCGGAAGAAATAGGTCATTGCGTGCCGGTGGGGAAACGAGATGACAAAAGTAAAACAACCATACACACGGGGATTGGGTGTAAAAAAAAACAGCACATGAGTGTTTATTCCATTACACACGAGGGACTGGATGTAAAAAAGTAATAAGTGCTTAATTCCATTAACCTCGATAAAAAAGAAAAAGAAAATCCTCAAAAATAAAAGAATTACATAAATAAATATAAGGCTCTCTGTCTCTGACTCTGTCTCTGTTTCTTCTTATGTCCCACCATCTCTCTGCCTTCTAAACTGACAATTTTTCTCGTCTGTCCTGTCCTGTCCCTCCCTCTCTCTCTTCGTCCCTCTCCCTCTCTCTCTCTCTCTCTCATCTCACCATCTCTCTCACACCCCCAACACACACAACAAGGGAGACACACACTCACTCCTCTCTCTTTCCCCTCTTCTCAACACACAATCACACACACTCTCTCTCTCCTCTATTCGCACACACACGACACCAGTCTGCAATCTCTCTCACACACACACACACACACACACACACACAAACACACACACTCTCTCTACTTCTCTCTCCTCACTCTCTCTCTCTCCAACACAAAAAACACACACACACACACACACTACACACACACAAGCAACACACACACACACCCCACTCTCTCTCTCTCTCGTCTCCTCCTCCTCTCTCTCATCTCTCCTCACTCTCTCTCCTCTCCACCTTCTCTCTTCGGGGGCGCGCGCGTGGTGTGTGTATATGTGCGTGCGTGACGTGCGTGCGTACGTGCGTGCGTGTGTGTGTGCATGTTGTGTTTGTCGTGGTTAATTTCAATCCTCCGATAACCCTCCAAAAAAACCAGATGATAACAGTACATCGTGGGTGGCTGCACTTGGAAGCTTATTCAGCAAACAATCCTGTTCTTCTATCCGATATGTCTACTGTTGGCGGAAACATTTTTAAAACACATACAACAGAGCATTTAGACTTGGCTGTCCGTTAAATGAATCTGGTCGGTGGTGTGTGTGAGTGTTGTAGAGAGCTGTGTGTGTTGTGTGTGTGTGTGTTGTGGGGCGTGTGGTACGCGTGCGTGCGTGCGTGCGTGCTTGCGTGCGTTGGTCTATGTTTATCACATCTCAGTGTTTACAATTTTTAGCCTTGTATTTGCCCTCTTTCAACTGTATATAATTTTTCCGGCCCTTACATAGGAGTAGCCGCACTAGGTGTTTATTTATCACATCACAAAATAATTCAAATAACACCTTTACAAGAGAGAAGAGGAGAGAGAGAACAGAGAGAGAAGGAGAGCACGAGAAGCGACACGAGAGACTTAGAGCACAGACTAGACAGACCGGCCAGAGCAGAGAGAGGACAAGAGAGACAGAGAGATACAGAGAAGCAATCGACAAATGAATCAAAAGTTTAACTTGTGTTTAATCGCCTTTCATCACCATTCACATTAGGACCAGACAGACAGATAACAGTCACGCGCACAGTCAAGAGATAAGAGAGAACAGAGACAGAGAACAAGAAAACAGAGATTAAAGAAGAGACGGGTAGAGCAGACGAGGGGGGGGGGAACATAGGGCATAGAAACATAAAGAGAGAGAAGAGAGAGAGAGAGAGAGAGACAAGCAAGCTGAAGTAGCAGAGGCAGAGAGAGAGAGAGAGACGAGATAGGGAAGAGACAGACCAACCAAGCACGCGACGGGAACCAGAGAAACAGCCAGCCAGCCAGCAACAGACATTTAAGACAAGGGAGACCAACTTCACATGCAGCGGGAAACACATAAAGAGGAACATCATACTCGGATCATTATAGGCCTCAAGTGAAACATCACTCATATTTAAATTAGGCACACAAGGATGTGAGGGAAGAATCTCTAAGCTTAACAAGAAGGTGGTTGTCTGTTGTTGTTTTTTGCTGTTATTGGGTGTGTGTTTCTTGTTTGCTTGCGTTGTTAGTTATTGATGTGTTCGTGCGAATTCTACAACGTGATATCACATAGCCTGTGGCGTGTGCTTGTGTGTGTGCTGAGTGTGTGGCGCCGCTTAAAGAACCCCGCGTTGTTGAGTGCGAGTGTTTTATCCAGTTTTGTCTCAGCAATTTTCTTGAATGGTTTTCATACAAAGAGAGCAGTATCAAACCTAACCGGCCTCTCAACTCTACTCTCTCTTCATCTACTCTGCACCATCAATCTCTCAATCCATCGCCAACACTCTGCACAACTGCTCCTACTCCTCCGTCTCTCACCGATCTTCTCATCTCGTCTCCTCTATCTCGTCCTCTCTCCATCTCTCTCTCCATCTGTGCGTAGGTATTTACAGGAAGGGAAAGCCCCCCATAGGAAGGCGGGGTGGGAACTCAATGGCTTGCTCTCTCTCACCCCACCCCCCCCCCCCACTCATCTCTATTCTCAGCACGTTCATCTCATCCTCTTTCTCTGTCTGTCGCCTCACGTCATCTCTTTCTTTTCTTTCTTTCTCTCTTTCTCAAACCTGTGGTACCTATTTACATGAACGAAACCCAATTCACCGGCAGCTGGAGTGGGAAATCAATGCTTTATGTGTGTGTGGATGTTGTGTGTTAGTGTGTGTAGGTCAGTGTGCTTGTGTGTGAGTGGAAGTGTGTCGTAGCTGCCTTTGTTTGTGTAGTGGTGTGTTGTGTGTGTGTGTTTGTGTGTGTGATTCGAGTGGCGTGTGTGGTGTAGTGACTCTGGTGTGGTGTGTTTTGTAGTGTGTGTTTCGTGCGTGTGGTGGTAGAGCTGTGTGCGTGTGGTGCGTGTGTCGTGTTTGTGTGTCGAGAGTGTGTGCGTGTGCATGCGTGTGCGTGCTTCGCGGCTGTGGTGTGATTGGAGTAGGGTGAAGGGGGTGGAAGGGGAGGTGTGGTTAGGGGGCGGGAAAGGCGGGAGTGCTGGAACATGGAGATGAGGAAATTGGAGTAGGTTATGGGTGGATGGGTTATGCTAGTGTGTGTATGTGTGGGGGGGGTGGGGGGGAGTGCGTGTGAGTGGAGTTGGAGAACAATGGTGGATGTGGGAGGTGGTGGTGGTGGTGGTGCGTGCGGCACACGGCAACAAAAATGAATAGTGATTGCGGATTTTATTATGTAACGCGAGTGTTTGTATGCGTGCGCATGCACACGCCAATGTGTGTTTTGCGCGCGCGGTGACGTGAGACGAGATAGCGATCAACGTATTGACATATTTTCCACCTTAATTAGAGGTTGGAACAAGATGAATGTTTGGAGTTTGCTGTGTAGTCTCTTATTTCTGTATTATTTCCTTATTTGTCTTGACATGCTTTTTATCTTGTTGTTTAGCTTCAACTTTTGTCGCCGTTCGAGGTCCCCATACTATGTCTTTGCAAGTATTCATGTTTTTCAATCCACTATACTCTCTACTTTCTCTCCTCACCTTATGTCCTGTCTGTCAGTCAGTTTCTCTCGCTCTCTCGCCTCTCGCTCTCTTCTCATCCTCTCCGATCTCTCTCCATCTCCCGATCGTCTAGCTCGTTCTCTCTCCATCATCCTCTCTCTCATCACCTCCTCTCCTCTCTGTCTGACCATTCTCCTTCGAATTGTTGTCAATGGATCTGAGTTAGTTGCGGGGCTGTTACTAAACTGGTTCCGTTGATAATTTGTAACTTACCATTGATATCTTAATTGATGGTATAACTAATATATATTTAAAGGGTATTGGAAGCGGATGCTTACAGAATTTGAGATCATCTGGTTTATTTTTATGTTGAGTAACCTGGAATGCTCTCTCTCACTCGTCTCATCATCCTCTCCTCGCTTCTTGCTGCATCTCACCTCTTATTTTATTTATCCATGTTACCTAATTAATAATACAGTGTAATCATTTTTCATGTTACTGTTTGAATTTATTTGAGAATTATATTGTTTAATCCAGCATATCTATTTTCTCAGAAAAACTTTTCTATGTATCTATTTGAAAATTAATGTTCCTAGTCAGTTAGGATTAATAACTAAAGTTTGTTTTCTTTCTTATTAAATCTTCATGTTGTGGTTGTGGTATAACATTTTTGACCTGCTTTGTGTTGAATTAGTTCCCTAATCAGGGCAAGGCACGATGAAAAAAGTATGCCAGGCTTATCGTCTACGCCTTGACAAAAATAAGAGAAATAAACGATATTCATTCTATCATCTCACTCTCTCCCCTCATCTTTCTCTCATCTCTCTCACTCTCGCTCTTTCTCTCCTTTCTCTCTCTCCTCTCCGCCTCTCTCCCTCCCCATCACTCCCGTCATGAACTGTACTGTTTCTCTCTCTGCTCGCTCTCATCTTCTATCTTCTGTCTTTCTCTCTCTCTTTCTTTCTTTCTGTTCTTCTTCTCTCATCTCTCTCCAGCTCTGTTTCTCTCTCTCACCTGTCTGTCTGTCCAGTCTCATCTCTCTCTCTCTATCTCGACGTCTCTCTCTTCACCCTCACCACTCTGATCTGTTTTGTTCTCTCTACCTCTTTCTCTCTCAACGTCTGACATTGTCTGTCTCTAGACTCTCGCAATCACTCAGGCTGTTCGTCTCATCTCAAGTCGAACTCTCTCCTCACTGGTTCCTCACTGTCTTAGCTGTCCTACTTCTCTCATCACTCGCTGACTGTCTCGTCTCCCCCCTCTCATCCTCGCTCTCCACCCCCCCACCCCCCTCTCAATCTCCTCGCATCCCCCCATCGCATCTCCTATCTCTCCTCCCACTCTCTGTGTCTCTCTCTTCGATTTCCATCCTGGACTGTGGGGAGTCATCATGAAGAGCAGACGATAATTATAGCGGCTGGTTTCTATGTCTGCTTGCTTCATCATTCATAGTTCTGCACTGGTGGAGAGGAGAGCAGTGTAACCTCATTAATTAACCCACAACAATAAATAACAGGGAGGAGAGACAGAGACAGAGGGAGAGACGGAGGAAGAAGAGATGGGATGAGAGAGGGGGGGGGTGAGGGGGGAGAGTGAGAGATAGAGAGAGGATGGAGAGGAGGTGAAGAGTGAGGGAGAGGAGGTGAAGAGTGAGGGAGAGGAGGTGAAGAGAGAGTGAGGAGGCAGAGAGAGAAAGAGAGAGAAAGAGAGAGAGAGAAAAGGAGAGAGGAGAGAGAGAGAGAGAGAGAGGAGAGAAGTCTGAACTCTGAAATAGTTTAACGTGGACCTTAGGCTACAGTACACTTTGAGGGAAAAAATTGGAAGATGCAGATAGAGAGAGGAGGGGGGGGGTGCAGGAGAGAGAGAGAGAGGTGAGATAGGGAGGAGGGGGAGAGAGAGAGAAGGAGGAGGTGGAAAGGGATGGAGAGGTATAGAGACATAGAGAGAGGAGGTAGGATATAATAACTATAGTAATAGCTGGAGAGAGAAAAAGAGGGAAGAGGTGAAGAGAGACAGATTAGTTGGAGAAAGAGAGGGAGAGAGAATGAAGTTAGCGGGAAGAGGTTGGAGAGGGGTTGGGGAAAGAGAGAGAGAGAGAGAGAGAGAGAGAGAGAGAGAGAGAGAGAGAGAGAGAGAGAGAGAGAGAGAGAGAAGAGAGGAGAGAGAATGGTGGAGCATGTGTCCAAAAATAATTGTGTCCCAAAACTGTGTTCGTTTCCTCTTTCTCTGTCTCTGTCTCTGTCTGTCTGTCCTTCTGTCTGTCTGCCTCTCTCTCTCTCTCTCTCTCTCTCTCTCTCTCTCTCTCTCTCTCTCTCTCTCTCTCTCTCTCTCTCTCTTTCTTGTATTCCATCTGGACTGTGGGGAGTCATCATGAAGAGCAGACGATAATTATAGCGGCTGGTTTCTATGTCTGCTTGCTTCATCATTCATAGTTCTGCACTGGTGGAGAGGAGAGCAGTGCATACCTCATTAATTAACCCACAACAAGAAAGAACAGGGAAGAGAGACACAGAGAGAGGGAACTGTGGCCTTGGTTTCTGTTGTTGCTCTTCCTTTTCAATAATTTGTCATCCAAGACTATAAGGCAGCACGTAGGTGACTGGACTGCCCAGTGGGGATGCTGGGGGCTCTTTCAGTATAAACAGCATCCCCCACCTTCTGGAAATTCTGTGCAAGAAATTTCCTCTTTTCTATCTTTCTCTCTTTGTTTCTGTCTTTCTCCTTACCTTTCTATCAATCTCTCTTGCTTATTTTCTGCCTTCCCGGTCCATTCTCCCGCCTTTTTTTTCAAGCAAATCTTTCAAAAAGTATTCTGTTTTAATTATATGACATTTTGCCTATGTTCTTTTGTTCTGGCAGCCAGGTAATGAAACTTAAACACTGGGATGGGCACAGGATGTCCATTCTGCAGTGTTATTTGTCCATGTGGCACTTTATATATATATTATGTACTTTTAAAATGTTTGTTATCATTTGTTATGCTTTTTTGTAATCTGGGGATGATAAATTAAGTGGAATGGCTGGCGTCCTCAGCACAGCCTGGTTTATCAGCCTTAAGGAATGAAAGGATTTAGGAACTGTGTCATTTAATGTTGGCTTTGTGTGTGTGGTTTTTTTTTATTTTTAAAAAGGTCATACAAGGAAGTATGCAGTAAATGACAGCCTGTAATACAGCACGTAGGTGACTGGACTGTGGCGGGTTTTTTTGTTTTTTGTTTTTTGTTTTTTTTTGTTTTGTTTTTTAATTGTCATCCAAGGAAGTATGCAGTAATTGAGAGACTGTGATGCAGCACTTAAGTGACTGGACTGTGGCTTTTTTTTTTTTGGGGGGGGGGGGGGCGGAGGGGGGTGTCTTTTAATAGTCATGCAAGGAAGTATGTGGTAAATGAGAGACTGTAATGCAGCACGTAAGTAACGGAACTGTGACGGTTTTTTTATATTTAGTTTTTCAATTGTCATACAAGGAAGTGTGTAGTGAACGAGATACTGTGATGCTGCACATACGTAACTGGAGTGTGGCGTGTTTTTTTTCTTCAATTGTCATACAAGGAAGTGTGTAGTGAACGAGAGACTGTACTGCTGCACGTGAGTGACTAGAGTGTGGTGGGTTTTTTCCCCCAATTGTCATACAAGGAAGTGTGTAGTAACTGTGATGCAGAACGTAAGTGTGTTTGGGATTTTTTGATGTTAGGAAAATCTGGTCATTTTTCAGAATTTATTATGACGGATTCGAAATTAATGTCCCACCATACAAAAAATAGATATGTCTGCTGGTGTTGCTATCATGATACAAATCTTTGTCACGTGTGTGCGCGTATGTATATGTGTGTGTGTGCATGCGCGCGCGCACACACCCACACACACATGTACATTTTTTTCCCTAACAAAATAATTCAGCAATCTTTTCAAGGACAGGGGGAGGGGGTGTTGGGGGTGGGGTGGGGGTGGGGGGTCATGATGAAAAGAAAGATTACAG
>CM054139.1:246371-256371 GCA_028751875.1 Rapana venosa | reverse complement strand
GGATAGGTGAGGGTGAGGTGAAATGAATCTCACTTCTGATCTTAATAAAACTAAAAGACAAAAAAGAAAGAAAAAGAGCATAAGATCGTGTGCAAGTAAACCATTTGTTTTATTTCCGCACGATGTCACGCTCTTCTATAATACTTATTTTATCATACTCATTATTAACATCCCTCGACCCCTCAAAAAACAAAACAAAAAAACCCACCAAAACACGCCACCAACAACAACAAATGTGCACACTGATGTCTTGTTTAGACATCATTCCCGAAGACGGAATATTGTTACCTTAATGGGTGAGATTTGAAAAAACCCACTATCGCACTTGTAAAATCTTCACCAGTTGTAAGGACAGAAAGACAGGCAAGATAAAACAGACATAAAAATATCAGCAAATGAGTAAGCAAGTGAGTCAATCAGTGAGAAAGAAAGCATGCAAGATAGACAGACTGAAAGACAGACAGAAAGATAGACAGACTGAAAGACAGACAGAGAGACAGACAGACTGAAAGACAAAAAGAAAGAAAGACAGACAGACAGACAGGCATACAGAGGGAGAGACAGACAGAAAGACAGACAGAAAGACAGACAGTAGTATTGAAATGGTAACCATAGTGACAAAGATGATAATTCGACATCTGAATATACACAAAATCTCTCTCATCTCGTCCCAAATCTCCTCACTCATTCGATCAGAATCTCTCTACATCTTCTACTCATTATCTCTGACTAATCTCACTAATCTCTCTCTCATAAAGCAATATTCAGATACAGCCCAGATTCAAGTTAAACAAACATCATCATAACATCTACAAAACTCCAATTATCAACAGTCACTTGATACATCAACAAAAACAAACCACAAGTCCAATAATCCTCAAAACAAAAGTAGCGGTACTATGCTCCCCCTTTAACACACTATCTGCCCTTTCCATCCTACACTACATCTAATAACTCACTAAAATAAGAATAGTATGGAATTATATAGCGAACTGAATCTTGTAAACAACAATCAAGCGCTTCCCTTTCCCTTCACGGTCTGATAAGTATGTGCAGAGTTGTATGTCCTCTCCTCTTCTCTACAGCTGAGAATCAGACAGATCTCTCTCTCTCTTCTCCTCACTGAAACTCAGTTCAAGTCTCGTCTCTCTCTGCGTCTCGTCTCTCTCATCTCATCTCCGTCCTACTTTCTCTCTCTCATCTCTCCCTAATTCAATTTTCATGTTTGAGAAAGTGAGTTAGCAAAGTGTACGTCTAAAAAAAAAATAATAAAAAAATAGATATTATTATTTAAATCTTTTCTTTTTTCTTTTATTTTTTAATAGGAAATATAATAGCCTATCAACAACAATAATATGTGTTAATACTACTACGAGTATAATGAAATAGCAGTGTCTGACTGTGAAGGATCCGCATGTTTGAAATGCTATTACAGATATTTTTTCCTATGTCCATTATTTTGTTTAGTTTGTATTACAAACAAAAAGCATTCAAATCTTTAACACACACACACACAACCCACACCCACACACCACACGACACAACGACAACAACACACACACACACACACCCAAGCAACCCACACACACACCACACACACACACACACACACACAATCACAACATCTCACCAACATACCCTCATTCTCCCACCCCCGCCACCCCCATCTCATCATCTCTACTTCAACTGCATATGATGTTCATATTATGACTTTAGCGTATGTTTTGTTCAACTCCTTATTGCTTGACGTAGTAATTGACTTGGGCTTTTTCTTTTTCATGGCGTTCGATTCTGTAAGACAGTATAATTCGAAAAAGATACAAGCAAGTGATCCTGTTGCTGTCTCGATAATTAATATATTTATGTATTAATCCTTGAAACAAAAAAACGCACTGACACACACTCTCTTGTCTCTCACTCACTCTCAATCTCATTCACTGTCAATCTCGGTCATTCGATCACGTCTCAAAGTCGGCATCCTCTTCTCTTCGTCATTCTTCTCTCTCTCTCTCATCTCTTGCTCTCTCAATCTCTCTCATTCTCATCTCATCACCGCCCTCTTCTATCTATCCTACATCGCCACACTCAACTCTCTCTTCACCCTGGGACTCTTTAAAGAATTGCTTTACATGCCCCCCCCTCTTGACTAACTTCTGTCCTATGTTTATTGTATGAGTATACGGGTAATGTGAGTTTTATTTTCATTATCTGTGACATATAATCGGACATCTGACAGTATAAATGAAAATTGGTGTGAATCGTCGATCAGAGTGCACTTTCTTGAGAATTATATATTTTAAGATGTTATCACTGCGAAACACACTCTCAATACTCTCTCGTCGAATCTCTCTAAGTCTCTGACGGTACGTTTATGTATCATTCTACTTCATACTCGTCAAACTTACGAATCATCATCAACTCTTCTCGTATGACTTATAGATTTGGGGCTGGAATGATTGTTGTTGTTTTTTTCATTTCTTTCTTCTCTCTTTCATTCATTTTTACCTTGTTTTTGAATGTGGTTAGAGTATGGGGATATGGAGGTTTTTTTCTTATTTATATAATTATTTATTTATTATTATTTATTTTTTTTAATTTTTTTTTTTTTTTATCATAAAACATAATTATTTTGTACATATGAGTAGATCTTAAATCTAAGTGTCGAAGAGTGATCGTGTACTGTTATTTGAGAATTTAATAATTTTATCCGTAGCAAATCTCTGAACTACACACACACACCCCCCCACACACCCACACACACACACAACGACACACACACACGCACAACGACACACACACTCTCTCTCTCTCTCATCTCCTCTCTTCATCAACATCTTATCTACATCCATCATCTCACTCTCATATTCTCGATCTCTCTCTCTCATCATCTCATCTCACCTCTACTCCACAGCACTCTCACTCACTGCTAATCAGTCAATCAACCATCACCATCTCTCGCTGTATTGTGGCCTAAAGGACCGATTAGCAATTAATTCTCATCGCTCTCTTACTATACTCGCAAGCTCAATCAACTCAGTCTCTCTCTCGAAGAAAGACTATTCGAACAGGAAGTCAACTTATCAATCAATCATAAAATCCTCTTCTCGGTCGTCTCTCATCGATCCTCTCTCATCTCTCCTAGTCAATTGTTGTCGAAAACCTTCTAAATAAAGAAGCGGCATATTTCCATACTTTTGCGATTATCAACAATTATTTTGGACTTGGTCTTGACTGTACGTCTAATGAGAGCTCCATTGCAATCTGCACTAGGTATTTAATGACTTATAACCAAACAGTGTCAACAACTATTTGTACTAATTCTAACAAATATCAAAGGTAGTTCAAATTATTATTGATCTTCTTAAGTTTGGCTTACTACTCTCTCGTCAATCATCGCTCCAAAATCTTCGATCTTCCCGCATAAAAGTTAATTATTACTTCGGAACATCTCACAATTCTCATCATCGAATCTTCTGAGAGGCGAATAGCATCAAACCAAAAAGAAAAAAAAAGAAATCTCACGTTCGTTCCGTCAAAGAATATCACTAAACAAACCAATTCTAAGACATACAGGACACTCCTCTCCAGCTATCAAAAATTCTCAGTCTTCAAATACAATGTCGACAACAGAGATCTCTCGATCTCTCTCAATCTCAATCGTCCTGTGTTTGTTATTTGCTGAGTTGTTTACTTTGTTCTTTGTTGGTGATTTGATTTGGGTATTTTGCTTTTTGTTTTTTTGTTTTTGGGGATGTAACTGTGTGTGTGTGTGGTGGCAGGTGGGAACGCAGTGCTTGTACTTTTTTTTTATTGTTGTTTTTTTTGTTTTGTTTGTTTTGTTTTTTGGGGTTTTATTAATGTTTTTTTTTTCCTCATTTGTTTGTTTGTATGGTAATCTGTTTATTCTATTCTTGTTTTTTTTGTTTGAGTTTAATTTGGGGAAAGGGGTGTTTTTTGCTGCTTTTGTTTGTCGTATGTTGTTGTTTTCTTGGTTTTTTTTTTCTTTTTTTTTGTTTGTTTGTTTCCTTGCTCTTTTTTTTTTTTGTTTTTTTGTTTTATTTTGGGGGGGTGGGATGAGGGTTTTCAGGGAGTATGTTTTATCATTTGCTCGTCCTGGGGTTGTTTTTTGCGTTTTGTTTGTATGTTTGTTTGAGTTTTATTCTTCTTTCTCTTTTTCCTTATCAAAAAAACCAAGTATTTTTATTTTTAATCACCCTTGCTTCTTCCTCTTCTGCAAATCTGAAAGTAAGAGTACTAGGAAGGTGCATTTTAAATGACCCAAATGGCGGGACAACTGGATGGCGTAAAAAAGCACATTGAATACATATTCATTATCCCTGGAAAAAAAATAATTTTGATTTCTATACTACCAATTGAGTACGATTTCTTTTTATGACTTGTATGGTCTTTTACCCTCACTCCCCCTCCTTACATGTTAATGTGAAGGTAAGGGTATTCACCTATTTTATTTACCATGAACATTCAATTTGCAAAGAGGCACCATAAGCAATAAAAAGTGTTTAGTGTTGATCGTGTGTGCTATGTAGTACTTTGGACTATTTAGAATTGCTCCCTGAAACACCCCCCCGCCCCCACAACAGGTAACACACTGCTACAAGCAAGCAGTGAAGGCACATAAAAACAACGCTCAAAACAAACACACACACAACAGAAAAAAAAAAAAGCACACACAACAGCACACACACGACAGACACTACAGCACACACATCACAAATACAAAACAAAGTAATAACACGACACAACAACACTACTACCTCACTCTCACTAGATCGAACTCACAAATCAACACGGGAGGGGTCATCACCCACCCATATTCTCCCTCCTCTCATCCGCCCATCAAGCGACAGTATAAGATTTTTAAACTTACTTCATTGGTTATGTTCTTCTTGTTTTATTAAGTGGGAGTATGTTATATAAATTTATTTCATTATCATGACATAAATAATATTGAAACGAGATAATCTAAAATGAGTGTTGATGCGGGATCAGCAAAACTGTTTTGTGTGGATTGTTATATATAGGATATTATCTCATGAAAATACAACGATCAAAAAAAATGAAACCCCACCAAAATTAGGTAGACACAACACACACCCATAAACGCACACAACACAAACCACACACACACACACACACACACACACACACACCACACACAACACAACACACTCTTCTCTCATCTCAAATCTGTGTCTCATCTGGTCTCATCTCTCACTCACTCCTTTTAATCGTCTCCCTGCTTATATTCATAGTATAAAACACACTGACTGAAGGATTCATATTTTTAATATTTTTCAATACTTTATTCGACTTTGCCTCTGTACTTTAGTATATTTTAATGAGATGCCCAATTTCAATATCTTAAATAATTAAGGTGTAACAAGTATGTAGTACCATTTGACAATGTGTAATATGTTTTATCAATATATGACTTATTCAGTTTGGACATCCAGATGTTATTTTTCTGGCTTTGTGCTGATCTTCAGTTCTTTGTTGTTGTTGTTTTTGTCTGTGTTTTCCTCTTATTTTATCATCTTTTGTTGTTTGGTTTTGTTCCTACAAAGTCTTTGTTGTTTTGTTGTTTTGGATAGGTTTATTATTGGGGGGTGGGAGTAGAGCTTTGGGGTATTTTAGTATTTTCTCTTTTAATTCTGCCCTTGCTATGGGGGGGGAAGGGGGGGAGGGGGAAGTTAAGAGGGGGGGAGCTGTTTTGAAGAAGAGGACTAATTTCCCCTTGTTTTTATATGTTGCATGACCTGTCTAAGTATTTGGGTCATTATTAATTAAGATGTAATCCCTAAAACTTGAACTGGACGGGGGACTGGATGTGTTGTAAAAAAGCACATGTGTGCTAATTCATTATCCCTCGAAAATAAAAGGACTAAGAATTTGATCATAGAGTCAATTGTCATATGTCATAGATTTGTCATTGTCTCTCTCTCTCCTCTCATCATATCAATCACACCTCTCATTCCAATGTTCCCTCCTCATCAGTATCAGTCCATAAATTCACAAAATCTCTCCAGCTCAAAGTCGTCACCTCCATCTTTCCAGTCTCTCTCTCTCCTCTCTCAATCCTCTCGATCTTTCAACACTCTTCCAATCATCACACCTCTCCAAACTCAGCAATCTACCGTATCTCCCTACAGGTTCTCATCGTCCTCACCTCTCCTATCAAGTAATCTCTCTCTCTCTCTCTCTCGTCTCCCCCAATCTCCCATGAAAGACCACTCCGCATGTATCACCTCTTCATCCGAATGCTAACTTCTACTACGATCAACAAAAATATGGACAAATCAAATTCACAGAGATTCTAGTTGTATTCACAAAGAAGACCAATACAGTAAACCCATCGACTAGATAAGCATCAAACAAAGCGACTTAGAAAATTTTATAAAATGTATTTATTCACAGATGGAGATAAACTATTACATTTAAAAAATAGAAAATTAAATACCCATCAACAAAAAAAGTCAATGACATTGACCTTTCAAGTTTCTTCAAAAAGGCACATCTATTTTCTAAAAAACCATATGAACCAATTTTAATACATAAAACACATTCTCATAAAGTCGTCTGTGTGTTGTGATGTGTGTTGATATGTGATAGAGTGTGTGTGTGTTCGTGTGTGTGTTGTGTGTGTGTGTGTGTGTTGTGTGTGTGTGTGTGGTGTGTGTGTGTGTGAACCACATTGTAGAAAGTAACACTGCATCTTTACAAGGAAACCAAACAGAATTTTGAACGTTTTTCTGTGGTGTGTGTGTGTGTGTGTGTGTGTGGGGGCGTGCGTGCGTGCGTGCGTCGTGCGTACGTGCGTTCGTGCGTGCGTGTTGTGCATGTTTCTAGTTATCACAAAAATGGATTTTAGTTCGCACATTTGAAGGTGGACCCATCTAAAAAAGATACTGAAAATAAAAAGACGAATTTTGTCATGAAGTATAATAAGGCATCCTTAGCCTTCCAACTTGGTTGAGAAACAAAGCACACAAAAACCAGCTGTTTCAAACCGGTGAAAACAGCAGTCATCAGTCTGGGTTTTACATGTCTAAAATTCAGCAATTTACACGGTGTTGTGACCTTGTATGACAAGGAAAATTTTTATCACAAGGAAAAAATTTCCCCTGATTTGGTGGTCCCAGTTGCTCTGGTCTCATGGTGACCCCTCAGATTCGGTTTGCCCATACACTTCGTGTCTGTGTGGGAGTTTTGTGTCAAAGCCTTTGGGTTGGAGGTTCAGGGGTGGGGGTGACGATTGGTGGAGGTGGTTGCCAACCTCGGGTGGGCGTCTCACACTGTCTGGCTCCGAGACTGAGTTAATACTGTCGTTAGCAGGGGGCTTAGTAGGTGTGTCCTGCTATGTTAGCTCAGAACAGGCACCACCTCAACACCACCAAAGTGACCCAGCAACAGTGCAGGGCCCCTAAGGCCTGGTAGCCCCACGGAGGCCTGATATTGTTTGGGGTCCCTGTGGACTTCTGACCCTGAGGATGCACATAACGAATCTGGGTATGGCTGGGGCGGGGAGATGGAAGTGGGGGGCATGGGAATAGCAGGACAGGAACGTCACAGAAAATGAGGCAGCAAAAAATAAATAATAAATAAATAGGGGTTTGAAATACTCAACAGATAGTCTAAGGGAGAGACAATGACAATGAATTACATTATGGTAAAGCTTTCGAACCCATTCACAAAGGGGGGACAGTGGGAAGAGGACTGGGCACAAAACACAAAAAAAATTTAACCAAGAAGATAAAACAATTCACAACAGCCAAACTAATCATCATGGCAGGATTCCATCCACAACATGGTTTTAAAAAGCTACAACAAACACAGGTACATTGTAAACTATGATTATTAAATTTTTAGCGGAGCAAAAACAATAAACACAATTGTATTGCGTTAAATGATAATGCTATGAGATCCTTTGGGTACAATACCCTGGAGTTAGCGCTTACCAGCTATTAAAGCGCGCGTCTAGTCACTCTTTGACATTTTAACGTTTTTTTTTTTGGGAAAAATTTACGACATGTGGCAAACTCAACTCTGATTCGAGAAACTTTACAAAGAAAATCAGGTCAGTACAATTTTATGTTTCAGAAGATTTGGCAGAGAAGTGAAGGCCAAAATCTGAAGGAAAGATTTATTTATTCATTTATCTATTTATTCTTTTATATCGATGATAATGGAATAAGCACTCATGTGATTTTTTACCATCCATCCCCGTGTGTATGTTTTCTTGTAAATGTTGTCATCTGTTCCCCACCGCACACAATGCCTAAATTTTTCGAAAGCGAATACAATTAACATGTGCCAAGATGTTCTGCATGCGTTCGCACAAAGGGGCCTCAGTTTATAGTTTCGTCTGAAGGGAGACAGAGATAGAGAGACATAACAATGACAATGACACATTCTTTTTTATTTCGAGGATAAAGAATAAGCACTCATTGCTTGTTACATCCAGTCCCCCGCCCAGAGGGATATATACGATGATAAAGTTAAAACATAAGCCCAATCTAATACACTTACACAGCAAACAAAAAAAAACCAAAAACACCAAACCACACACAACAAACATAAAAACCACCAAAAGAGAAAAGAGAGAAAAGCAACAGCAAATAAAATTAAAAGAAAGCAAAAAAGGACAAAAAACCACAGAAACAACAAAACAAAAAAACAACAACAACAACAACAACAACAAAAGCAAAAGAAACCAAGAGCAAAAAATAAAAGCAGCAGCACAACACGGGAGAGGGACAACAAAATAATCCCTCCCCCCAAAACACACACAACCAAACCCACATAAACAAACAACAACAAAACAAAGAGAGAGAGAGAGACAGAGACAAAGACGGACAGACAGACAGACAGACAAAAGGGAATCGGGTTTTTTTTACGTAAAGGAATTAGAACACATCAAAGTTGTGGTGTTGTTGTGTGTGTGTGTGTGTGGGGTGTGGTGTTTTGTGTGTGTGAGTGTGTGTGGTGTTGTGTGTGTGGTGAAAGTCAAAGTCAAACTTTTATTTCAGATGGTACATTGAATAAGCAACGCATTTGCTTTTTTTTTTTCATCAACCATCTATCTAAAGAAAAGTAAAAAGAGAGAAAAAATATATATGCAGACATACAAATAAATAAAAACCTAATCAATGATAAACCATAGAAATCAAACAAGAGAAGACAATAAATATATGCATACATGAATTTAAAAACAAAACAAAAAACCCTGACAATATTACACATACAAAAATTTTAATAAAAAGAAATCTTAGAAAATTATCCACCAATAATAAAAAACAAAAAAAACAAAAAAAAACCAAAATAAAACAAACAAAAAGGACAATTTTTTGGGAAAAGACACACCCACTCTGTGTGAGTGGTGTGTGTGTGTGTGTGTTTTGTGTGTGTGTGTGTGTTGTGTTGTGTGTGTGGTGTGTTTTTTGGGTTTTTGTTTGTTTTGTTTTTTTTTTTCTTTTGCTGTTTTAAAATCCAAAACCATCAGTAACAGAAAATCAATAGCAAATAACAACAAATAATCAAATAAACAAAGATCTGCAACAAAAAACCCATCACGTAGTAAAATCAAATAGAAATAGCATGTCAATATAGTAATCATCTAAGCAAATAAACAACAGCGAAAAAGACGAAAAGAATGAAGAGAGAGGCAGAGACACAGAGAAGGGAGAGACAGAGAGAGAGAGTCCAGACAGCAGATAGATAGAAAAAGAGAGACAGATAGACAGACAGATAGACAGACAGATAGACACACAAAGACACAGAGAAAGACAGACAGAGACAGACAGATAGAAAGATCTCAGACTTCAGATGGCTTATTCATTAAAGCCATAGCGACATATCAAGAAAAGGGCCCAAAAACCCAACCCACCGAAAATTTAATGTGCTGTGAACAGAACTACTTGCAAAAGCAAAACAACATTGCCAAGTCGTAATAACATGATAAAACATTTTTCCCCTTTACCCA
>CM054139.1:221840-245871 GCA_028751875.1 Rapana venosa | reverse complement strand
ATTGTTCTCGACCCGATTATTTGATAGAGACAAACTTAGTTGTGCAGTTGGAATTTTAGAATACCGTAGAGGTATATGTTTAATGAGGTCTCAGAAAACAGGTTTTAGACTTTTAAATGAATTTACGTTATTGCTAATATCGATTACTGATCCAGTTCAGTGCTCTCAGTAGGATGGGTTAACAAATTGATGATGTTTTGTCACTTTTTTACTATGTATGCCTCAAAATATTGCGTATTGCGCAAGAATTGTATTCCTCCTGTATTATTACAGAGATTTCCATAGACTCTGAAAGTGCAGCTTCTTTGTTTGAACACAGAACTAAACCTAGTCTGCTGTTTAAAGTTTGGATTATTTACTTACTAAATGTTTAGATATCAGAAAGTAAGGATGTTCACCTTACATGAAAGTATATGATGAACTGTTGTTCCTATGGGCCATATGGCCTGCAAAAACTGTATTAATATTATTGTTTTTGTTATTTGTGTTAGCAACACACACTAACCAGTCCAGATCCTAATTCAGTTTTTCAGATGACATACACACACACACCCAGCACGCACACACGCGCACACACCACACACACACACACACCACACACACACACACACACACACCACACGACAAACACACACAACCACCACGCACCACACACACCACACACACAACACCACGCACACGCATCTCAGAGACACACGACACACACACACACACACACGCACACCAAACATACTCCTTTCGTTTTGCACACGATACTGCCCCATGCCTTTGTTACTGGTGAGGTGATAGAACTCCCGTGAAATGACGAGTTACGTTTTTTAGACAGAAGTGCCCATGCAGGTCAGAAGAGACAGGAAGAGAGCGAGAAGCACAGATTTGCAGATTGAGGTATACCAGGCCACAGTGCTCAGAAGAGATGGGTACGGAGGTAAACATTTGTATACTGTTCAGGAATGGGGTTTTTTGTATTTGTTTTTTGTTTTGTTTTTTGCTTTTGTTTGTTTGTTTGTGTGTTGATGTTTAAATAATAGTAGTATTTATTATTTAATTTAAGTCTTAGTAATATATTTTTTGTTATACTAGAATCTCATCTAGTTTGTGCTATGCTCTCTGAGTACAATAAAAGGAATGCTCTGTTCACTGCTAACAGGTTTTTCCCTATATAATACACATTCCCTACTCTTCATTCTCTGCAAGTGACCAATCTGTGAATAAGAGTATAGTGACTTCAACTGTCAGTCAAGCAGGCTCTTTGGATTTAGATGCGCTTTGATTTGTTATGTTTACAAGAATTCAGCGCTATTATAAGAGTATTTCAATACATATTATATTATTATTACTTTTCAATGAGTGCGCGAGAAGATGCACCTTTTAATGGAGAGTAAAAACTGGTGAAGTGATGCTTGGCAGTTTGTGCATCATGGTCGAGAAGAATAGAGGAGGGTGTTAACGGTTGTGATTTTGTAGTCTAGAGTGTAGTGACAATGAGACAGTGACACAGATATGTGCAGAAGCCCGTGGAGAATGTAGAGCCGTATTTAGAGTGACTTCGTTGCAAGGTCACGCAGGACATTTTTTGTGAAAAACTGTTGGAGAAGGAAAATATTGGACAAATCTGTCTGGACGAATGTGTCTATCCCACATGATATTGGAAAATCGTGAAGGCCATATGGATCGTGCATAGATAGAATATGTCTTCTTTAACTGCATGATTATTGCTTAATATTGCTGGTTGTTGTTCTCAGTTGCTCAAAGTTCGCCTACACTGATGGACATGATTATACAACACTGTACCATGATGTTGGTAGGTATACCTGTTGACGCATACATGTTCCACTGCCTATTTGAACTGATTCTGGATAGGTGTTGTGTCTTCATTCCCCTTCCCCACTGTCTCGTGCGAAAGGGCCTTAAACTCGTTTATACTACTTTAAAATCAATTTTTGCTCCTATTGCAAGTTTTATTTTGCTCTCTATGTCTGTTTGTCTGTCTTATCTATCTGTGTCCTGCTCTGTCTGTCGTCTCTGGTGATTTACTAACGATACTCACCCTATCCAATGGCTGACACATTCTACGAATCCAATGAATGTTACCGTGGATCTCTTGGCCTTATGAACCAGTCAAAGCTGTGGACACTCACGTAAATGCACCTGCACACACAGAAGGCAATGAATGTGAACACTGACAAATTCATAAACACACAACTTAAGCAACAGCGCTGTATTGCCAATGGTGTGGTAAGTTGGTTACTTTTCCTTGCCTAAGAGTTCTCTATGTCACAAAGGTGAATGAGAAAGTGAATGAAAAGCAGCAAAGTGTTTTTTTTTTTTCCTTTCCAGGGGAGGGATTTATCAGCGGTCAGACACCTCTTTCTCCTAAGTCGGAGTTATGTGTCCGTGTTGAGTGTGGTTGTTGAGCAGATGAGTGACACTTTTGTGTATAGCTGAGCTTTGTGTAGTATGTAATGTGTTAAAGGGAGTCCCAATAACCTCTATAAGGTCGTTAGAGCGAGGCGTCAGAGACCTAGTCACCTTAACTCTTAGGGCCTAGCGCAGACATCATGAGGCGGCGCTACATCTCCTCCCTCCTCGCTTGCTTTACCTCCATGAACCTAAAGAGTGGCAGGTACCCATTTACAGCTTCTCGGGTGAACTGGGGGGAACTTTGTACTGATAGCCAAGGCGCACAAAACGGTCACCTCATCTAACTGGTAACACCACGCTCGACCTGCTTAACTGGGCTGGGGGGAAAGCGAGTGCAGACTGAGCTATCACGTCCCTCACTGACTTCAGTTAACAGTACACAGAAAAAGAAAGTGAAAGAAAAAACCCCCATACAAACAATAAACTTGTAGAGTGTAGAGAGATGATAATGCAAGGAGAATACAAAATACGATGATAATTACTTCGATGAAGCAAGTTCCTGAGTTAGGCCAAGGGGAAAAATCTTCTTGCTCCTACTTTCCGCTGTGTCGTGTATGCTCTTCTTGTTTCATATACAGATATGATGTGCTGTGCTGGTCATGCGTGTAATGATTTTGAAAACTCGTTGTGTTTTGAAGTATATTTTCACATGCCACATAGTCTGTGTTGGGGTTTAGTTAAGAATTTGATTGAAATCTTAATTTTTTGAAAAAATATTGAGAAATCAAAATCGTGAAATCTTGGTTAAAAGAAACAATTTACCTGTCATTTTTTTCATTACGAAGCCAACACTGAGGTTGTGCGCTCACTCATGTTTACAAAATGTTGGTTGATGGTACTAGTCCTCTAGAAATAAAAAAAGTCTTCTGCATGGAGACTTAAATTGGGATTGCTGACACGCGGTGGTCTAGAGGTAAACGCACCTGCCTGATGATGAGCAAAAAATGTGTCCGCGGTTCGGAATTGAGTTTTGCGGTGGTTCTCTCGAATCCCCGTTTGGGCCCAAAACTGTTTCCCCCATCCTTTTGACCTCTATGAGTGCGTGTTTCGTCGGTGCTAGTGTTGTTCTGTGAGTAGATGTGTGTGTGCTAGTAAAAACCGAGGATTCCCGTGTGTTACATCAAATTATTTAGCGCGACACGTAAAAGAAACCCACGCAACAAGAGAGTTGTCCCTGAAAAAATAAGTATAAAAAACTCCAGACTATGATACATCGAAAACCAAAATACAGTCTGCAGACAGGTAATGAAAAAAGTAGAAAAAGAAAGGATCGGGTTTGCTCTTGTGACGACGCAGCTTCACACAGGGGGAGAGCAGGCCGAATTTTCACGCAAGAGAAATCTGCCGTGTCTTTAAAAAGTCTATAATAAATGAATAGTGTTTGAGAAAAACTTATTGCCCGTCAGCGTCCTGGGCTTTATCACAGTTCTTGATCTAAACATTGATGCTTGGGGGTGACAGGCAAAAGTGAGCGGCTGTAATTATAATTTTCAATTCACAATATTTGCTCCACTTTGACCAGTGGGTTTCCCACTCATGGATATTCCACTTTTACAGACTTAGTCTTTAGTGAGTCGACTATGACTCTAGTTGACTAGGAGTGGCTTGACTCCACGAGTCCTTAGTGCTGCCAGCCCTTGGGGGCCTGGTTGTGCCTTTGGAGAACATCATCCCAACGCTTTGGACTGTCCTTACGCCCACTTGGCCGAGTAGAGTGGGGATGTACTGTGGGCAAGGCATCTCCATCTATAATGTGCTCAAATTCCTGCCCTCAAGTTTCAAAACCTTGCAGCTGCCTCCTCTGCTGTTTTGGACGATGTATCGTCGACTCACTAAGGACAAACGGATCCATCCATCCATCGCATCCATCCATCCATCCATCCATCCATCCATTCGCGACTACATCGCATACCCATACATACATCCATATATATACATACTCTATAACGCTTTCATCCATTACTATTATACATAGCTCTAAGATACAGATACATTTCATACATAATACTTACATGACCATAGCATACATACAATCACAATCACTTCGATAACCAAGATGAGCATTGTGAATGTGAACCTGGCGAGACGAGAATTCATGACGAGGGGGAAAAAAGGAAGGAGAGAGAGGAAGACCAGGCAGGAAGGAGGCGTCGGGCACTGGAAACACGCCCTTCGACCCAGTAAGTGTGGGGATAAACGCGTCACCTACCACAGTCAGTATTTCGCTCTCCCACGCCTGTCATCTGGACAGAAGCACATGGCCTTAGTACGCTACGCCTAGCATTCCACACAGCATGAATCACGCTATACGCTGTATGAAGGAGAATATTCGTTGCTGCTGTGCACGCGCATACATCACACATAATAATGATGTTTTAATAAGAGAGATTACCAGGCCACAGTTGTATAAGTGATAATGAGCCGCACAACTTCCATCACGAACTCTCACACACGCATACAGAACACACGCGAGCTCACAGACACAGAGCACACACACTACCTACCACACCACACGCAATATCCTTCAGATATATAAAAGAATAAATTAATAAATAAACTAAATTAGTACCCCGACACGACACAAATAATACCCCTACACACATTATCCTCGATATAAAAGAATTAAAAGTACAACATTGTTGAAATAACTAAGTATAAACTGAACATCACACATTATTCCGCACGATTTGAAAGAATAAAATAAAATAAAAATTAAAATAGAGATAACAACACATCCACACGTGACACATCCTCCCACACACTCACACACACACACACACACTACGCTCGCATCAACTACGACCACCCACTACACACACACACATCACACACACAGACACACAGACACTCACACACAGACACCCTTTCTGGACATCAATAAAACTTATTCGACCGTATATATATATTCATTCGTTTGTTGCCAAGTTGAAAGTAGTTTTGCCCTAGTGAATAGGATGACGATTCATGTGTCTTCTCTTAGAGACTTCTAACGCTTTGTTGAATTAGTTTAGGTAGTGATCACAGCTACAGCCTGGGTTGAGATCGTCATATTCATATCCACGTCCAGTCTCGCATAATAGAACTATTTTCACAATTTCTGTCATTACTGTCTGTTTTTTTTCTTTACAAGAAATGCTTAGCCTAGCGTACTTACTCTACTTTATCCCAATCCTCCCTTCCCCTCACCTAGCAACACTCCATCACATACCATATACACAATACCTTACCTCCACACTTCACTAGCGACCTTGCTGTTTGCCCTACCTTCTCCCTATAGCCCTACCCACCTCCCTAGATCTACTGGGCTTGTGTCACTACGCGCCCTTACTGCAATCAGAATACTCCGTCGTTAACCGCATTTTTCACCCTGGGTCGGTTACGGCATTACCCTCATACACCAAACCCAAGTACACCGTCCTACACTATACCCGTTCCCGAATGGCCTATGCCCTAACACTGACCCTTTGTATGTATACCTACCTTACCGCTATTTACACAGTTGTGACCGACGCTAGAGCGACTCCTATATCTTACCCTATTCTTCCACTACCATGTTTCCACTTAAGCGTCATCTACCTACTCTTTCCTTCCTCTACCTTTGCTACCCATTTCTTACCCTATTCTACACTTCCCTCACTATATCATCTAACTACCTTTCGTCCCCTACCGTACCCCTAGTATACCCACTCTACACATGAATCTCACCTATGCATACCCAACCTATCCCACCGACCCACATACACGGTCCTAAATCTTACCCGCACCCACCCTATACTATACTGTGTATCTTACCAGGCCTCTTACTCTTACCCGACTTAACCCAACCTCACACCTACCCGGCTTACTCTTAATATCCTACCCTACAATACTGTAACTAACCCCCCCACCCTATCCTGCTTAATCATCACTACTCCTACCCTACCTTTATCCAACCTCGACCTACTTACCCAACCCTACGTACCAAACTCCTACCCTACCCTACCTACCTTACCCTGCCCTACCCTACTTTACCAACTCGCTGAACCCAACATACACTACCCTAACATACCTTACCTTTACCCCTACCCTACCCCTACCCTACCGACCCTTTCCCGACCCTACCCCTACCTTACCAGCCAACCCTATCGACTACTTAACACCAAACCCCCGCTTACTTTATATCCCAGCTCACTTTTTAACCCCGTTATATCGTAACCTACCCTTTTCCGTCTATACCCTGCCCTACTTACCCATCCTGGCTTTTGTCGTCTCCACACAGTACTCGGCCCTACCTTACCTTACCCTACCTTTACCCTGCCTTACCTGTACCTTACCCGTACCCTATCGCGGCTGCACCCAAACCCTCTACTCCTACTTTAACACATACCCTGCTGAAGACCGCCCAACACGTACCAGCTCCTTACTCCTATCTCGTCAACCCAACCATACCTGCTTACCAAACTGTACCATACCCGCTCACGCATTACCGTTACCCTACCTAGCCCTACCTTTACCGCCTACCCTACGCATTACCGCAACAATACCTACCGTACCAATCACCTAGCCCTACTTAACCCAAGCCTTGCTAAACCCGAATACTACCCTAACCTTCCCTGACTTACTACCCAACCGTCTATGCTACTTGTACCCTAAACTTACCTCTAGTCTTGTGTCCTTACTCTTCAATCCTACGCCTAACCTAACCATACCCACCCCTACATTTTTAACCACCCAAACCCTGATTAACCAACACTTCCCTAGTGCGTGGACCCTTACTCTTACCCAACCGCCTACCATACATGTGTACCTCAACCCCTGCTTAAACCTAGACACTATCCCTACCTCCTTTACCACTCCTATCCCTAACTCTTAACCATACCTGTTAAGTAACCGCCTCATCTCTGCAGCTCCCACAACTGCGCATGCTTTATAAGCCTCCGCAACGTGTTACCGCTACCCTCATTTACCCAAATCCATGACATACTTAACCAACCCTGCTTAACACAACATTACCCGTACCGCCTACCCTACATTACCAACCCTCCGTGGACTTAACCCTAACACTTGCTTTTACGCGTAGACACTAGCGCTCGACCCTACGCCCGCTTACTTTACCCTAGCACTCGTACCCTACCTTTGCCTCTCTAACCTTCATAGCCTCTTCTGCTTACCCTAACCCTACGCTACTTTACTCCAACCTTGTAGCTTAACCAAACTCACTATCCTTACCCTACCTAACCGATACCTCCAGAACTCCTTACCTACCGCTTACATCAGCCCTACCTCTACTAACCCAACTGTGCTTAACCAACACTATCCTTACCATACTTTAACCTTAGTACCATCCTCTTACCCTACCCTACCGTACATAACCAACCTCCTACCTTGACGCTACCCTACCTACCCTACTATCCTAGAAATAACCAAACCCGAATCCCCAAGGCGCCTACTATTTCCCTCTTATATCGACTCCACGTAACCCTAGCCCCTTAACCCTCACCACCAGCACCCAAAAACGGAGACGAGGCGCGAGGCTGTACCTTGGAGGTCAATGAACGAGATGGTGTCTGATGATTCATGATGAAGAGATAGAGGACAGCTCCGCACAAGCTGACTGGCAACGGGCTCGAAGGGAGGGAGGTATGGCTTCAGTGGTTACTACGATGAAGTGCTCAAGATCCGGATTCCTGCACACTACGCGCACACTCACACATACACCACACACACACACACACGGTACACACCACACACACAGACCTCAACACACACCAAACTCACACACGCACGCAAGACAATCCGCACGCACGCACGCACGACGCACGCACGCACGCACTCGCACGACACGCTTATGCCTAAAAGGAAGCCATAATGTAGTATTTTCAGCTACTAATCCTTAAGAAATTTGTTCGTTGATGAAAAAAAGCAATGCATTGCTTATTCAATGTACATACATAATAAAGAATATTAATATATGGAATTTATTATAGTACCCCGCCCGAATCTGGTTAAAAATTACAAACAAATCCGAAGCGCTTGCACTCATAAGTAAATTTACGCGACAATGGCATACTTTCCTCAAATGATATAATAAAGAAATACATTCTCAAATTTTATGCACGTGTATTACACACAGTGACGACACACACACCCACACCACAACCAAAAACGCACACACGGGCTCAAGCACGCACGCACGCTTCGCTCGCACGCACGCACGCTACGCACCCTGCTCACGCACGCACGCAACGCACGCACACATCACCACTAGTGCTCGTTTAGAGGTCTGGATTTGAAGGTATCTAAGTGATGGTTTTTTGGCACGCTGGAAGTGGGGAGGTCATTCCACGTGGTGTCGGACCAGGAAATCAACGACAGTCACACAGTGTATGTTCTGATATCTGGGGTTCATGTTCGAAGTGTTAGTCCAAAGTGATCTGCGGCGTTATGGATACGAAGGGAACGGGATGGACTCCGCGTCAGTGTACAGGGGTGAGAAGGTCAAGTTACAAAAGATAAGATGTTGCAGATTTGTGGAGACATTTGAATAAGATGGGTCTTGATTTCTATTATACCAGCTCTTTGTTTCGAGACTGGCGAGCAGTGAAAGAGATAGCCAGAAAAAAAAGAGGCAGTTGATATTTGTGTGTCACGGAATTTTTTCTTTCTTAGTCGAGCTGCAGTGTTTGTATGCGATGAAGATGGATGGATGATGCTGGTATTTACGGCCAGCCAAAAGGGGGGGGGTGAGAAGAATTACAGCAGTCTAACGTGAATAAGAATTGAGAGTGTGATAGTGGCTTGGAAGTTGCATTAGTGGCAGTACTTGCGAATCGCGCTTATGCGGCCCGTAGTTGATAGTAGCAAGACTGGCAGGTTGGGTGATGTATTTTTTCTTTAGAGTGTGTGTTGGTCAGAACTACACCTAGATACATTCACGAGAGTTGGACAATGGAACTGACCACTGCGATTCTTATTGACTGTTGTTGTGATGGGAGGGAAAGTTTATGTGTATGGGTATCTTCTTTGAATGCATGTGGCCTTCTTGTTTTATCGGGCATTAAAGTTTGTAACAGTTGTTTCCGCGGGTCATCAGTTTGATTGTGTCTTGAAAGCATGTTAGGAATATTTGTCAGGAGGGAAGGAGTTTCAACAAACTTGATTGCACTGAAGCTGAGTGTTCATCTAAAGCATAGAAATGAGGATCCAATATGGTGGTCGTTTACATTATATGTGAGAGTGGAGCAGTTAAGAGAGTAACAGAGTACGGGGCCTAGAGTCATGATGCCGTCTGTGGGACTCCACCATTCCATTTCATTGAGATCCCCCCCCTGGTTTTGATTGAATTTGTTTACAATTACTTTTGAATCCTGTCTGTGAGGTATGAAAGTGTAAGACCAAGTGCAGGGCTGTGCCATTAATACCAATCCGTAGCTTTGGAGGCGAAGAGAAAGGAAGAATGCGTCGTTCTTATCGAGGTCTGAAGGCTGCATATTATTGTCAAGAAGAGTGAGGAGGGAGAGTTTTTCCTGCATCAGAGAAGCATAGGTAGAAGTGTTCTAGAGAGTATTGAACTTGGGTGGTTTCGGTGCTCGGGTTGGCTGGTCGATAGCAGGGATTGAAAAGGGGGAAGGAAGCTCAGTGGAATGAAGGTGACTGTTGATAGCTGTTGAGAAAACAATAACTATTTTCTAGTACTTTAGAGACGCAAAGAGGTAAGTTTGAGACAGTATAATAAATTCTTCTGAATGTTTGGGATCGAGGTCGTGCGTTTTCAGTGAAGGAGTGACTATTGCGGTTTTAAGGAGCTCTGTAGGAATATGCTCCTGACTCAGAAGAGGAATGAGTTTTACTATTTTAGTGATAATAGGTTACAGAAGTTGTGGAAGCATGTGCGAAATCATTGGAGCAGGTATGGATCGAATACCGGGTTCGGCATTGATTTTATAGTCTTTTCCTTCAGAATTGTCTGATTTCTTTTTACTTGTGGAACAGAATGAAAGAGAGGAGTGCAGTGAATGGTGATCAGGGGTTGCAGGGCTGAGAATGTGTGTATTTATCCAGTTCTGAGCGTATAGTGTGTGGACTTTGTCTGGGAAAACGAAGCATAAAAAAGATAGAATGGAAGTTAGAGACAGGTGTTGTGCTAAGGTGGTTAGGCAGAGATGTTGTTTTTTGCAGACCCCCAAAGGAGATTTGAGGTGTGGAGGGAAAAAGAGATTTTATGGATGTTAGCGGCAGAGGAATTTGGGAAGAGTAGTTTTCTCGTCTTTGCTGAATGCGATTAAGAGTTTGACTTTTGTTCTATTTGTTTTGTGCTCGCGGAAATGCTGTTGTTGTTGATTTCACTTTCGGTTGTGTGCATTTTCCGCCACTGCCGTTTAGCTGCCGGGCGTTTGCTCGTTGCGCTGTATCAGGATGTCTCTGGTGTATACATGGGCGCACTAGGGGTCTTAGTCACGGTAGGGAGTATGGTCAGTAGGAGGTGGCATGCTCATCAAGCATATTTGCGTTGAGAAACAGTGTTATAGTATTCAGAGAAGGTCTAAGTGTGGTCGCAGAGGTTTTCGTGAATAAACGTTCTCGGTGTAGCTTGTGAAGAGAAAGTTGTTAGAATGTCTAGGCCTTAAGAATTGCGACGGCTAACATATGTCTTTTTCTGGACAGGTTTGGTGAATTGATGTGAGGTGGAACAGAATGGCGGAATGATCAGAATGCGAGTTCTCTGTCCGTGTCGGAGAAACAGATGTAACGATAGATTACATGAAGGACTATTCACCTTAGTAATCAGACCGTCTAATTTAGGCAGATCTTGTGCGTGCTTCGTGTACGCAGGTGAGAGTAGAGAATGGTTGGACAGAGAAAGAGAAAGACGTTGGTTAGCATCAGGAGAAGACTGGTTTGTCGAAATGGAAGTTCTAGAGTTCACGAGAATTATAAGTTTAGTGAGGAGAGAGGCTGTAGTGGTCGAGAGACATATGACCTGGATTCTGTGATGAAAAACAGAAGATGTCAGTGTTTGTTCTTGACGGCTCGGAGTGTGGACGGTTTAAAGTGCAGCAGATGAGTATTAGATGTGGCCAACGGTAAATTTGAGTTTTGATTCTGCAAACTTCAAAATGGATGTCGATTCTCTGGTGGGGATTAGGACTGTTGTTTGGTCTGATAAAGATAATAGAGCTTGGTTCTTCCCAATGTGTTTTGGAAATTATGGCAGAATCCCACTCCTAGAGAGAGTCTGGGGAAAAGTGAAATTGTTTATATCATCCTGGAGGAGTCCAGTTGGTTTATTTTGGGCTCATTGGCCATGTGGTTTCACCAAGTTTTCGGTGAGGGGGAAGAAGGTTGTGAACGTCGTGATGTTTTTTTCAGAGTGTGTGAAGACCGCCATCTGGAAATAAAGAGTGAATTTGACTTGACTTGACTTCACAGACTACACACTCTCACACTACTAACCTAACATACACACACACACACATCACACAACACCACACAGACACACACACACACACACACACACAACACACGACACACACACACACACAAACACACACACAGACTATCACACACACACCCACACTTGTGACTATCATCTCGGGTTATCCGCTGCTGACTTACTACACCACTGCTGGCCTAATCCACTCACGCTCCAATCAGACTCACTGTAGGGGACAGGGATAGCCTAGTGGTTTTGAGAGCGTTTGCGTCGGGATTTGATCTGGCCTGGGATCGACGGCCACCCGCCCAAGATAGATGCCCTAGCTCCTGGTTCAAGGAGATTTACCATCTGGATGTTAACATACGCCAGTACTGACTCTACCACTTCCCTCGCTCAAAAGTCGTGGATGAGGAACCATAACCGAGGTCCTAAGTCCAAACGGCATCTCTTGTCGTAAGTCTCCTTCTTGTGCAGCGCACGGTGTAAGAAACTGTTTTGATTCTGCCTTCGCAAAGAGGTGGGCCGTTTGTGTGCCTGTAAGGGACGGGTGATAAAATATGCAGCTGCCACCACCAAATCTCCAGAAGTAGTATGAAACTGGAAAGATTTATTTTTTTAGGGATGCAAGACTCCACTCATCGACTTGTAATGTATTGCTAGAAAATGACACTGTTGTCTCTAGTGATGGCATTCCCCTGGAGTGCAATAGTTTCATTATGGAACTTAGTTTCTTTTTCCCTTCCGTCGATGAGGCTGTTCACAAGTTCGTATTGTTGTGTTTTATGTTTAGATTAGATGACATGCATATGTATTACATGTTTCTATGTTGCCTCCTCTGTGTGTTTTTTGGCGCTTTTTTGCGTTTTGTTCCTCAGCAAGAGCGCCGGAGGTTCACCAAAGTGTTTTATTATATAATATTCTTTTTATTAGCTCAAGATAATAGGAAATAGAATTATCGCGGTTATGACATCCAGTCCCCGTGTGTATGCTCGGTTTATGTAAATATTTTGTCCATCATCGTTCCCCGTCAGCGGCCCAACAATGCCTTACTTTTACGAAAAGCGGTACAGGATTTAACATGTTTTGCAGAGTCTTCTGCGTGTGTTCGAGTAAACACAGGAGGATGGCCTCGGTTTCTACGTCGTCTTTCCGAAGGACCTTTTGGGGAGTAGTGGAAGCTGGCATGAGGTTAACTGCCAGGTGAATTGAAAATATCACCTTTGAAAACGGGAAGTCGAGAACCTGGGTTCCCGTCGATGTCGAGCGACAATGGTTGGTCATAACCACTAGGTCATCCCTTCCCCCCCCCTCCAGATGAGCTTGTTACTTGTACGCTACGCCGCAGTTTTTGTCCACCATCATGAGGTAGCTGCGTGTTCGCGAACTTCAGGGTTGATGTTCCGTAAACGTCACTATATTATCCAAGTGTGTGCCCCGTTGTGTGTTTGTACGTGTGTGTGTGTGTGTGTGATGTGTGTGTTGTAGTGTGTTGTGTGTGTGTGTAGATTGGTGTGTGTGTGTGTGTGGGGTGCCTTTGGTTGTTCACACACATTTTCTTGCCTTCTTTTCGTCGGGTGTTGTGTGTGTGTGGTGTGGTGTGTGTAGTGTCGTGTGGTGTGTGTCTTGTGTGTGTTGTGTGTTTGTTTTGTAAAAATTAGGAAAAAATAGGGTCATTCGCTCCTCAGCGCTCACGACATAATGAGCCTCAGCTGTCTTCTTCCATGATAGCGGAACAAAAAAGGTTGCAACGTTCTTTGTAGTGCAATAAAGTGCGCTTGGCTCGCGTTCGCGACACAGGACGTTGGTTTTTAAGTGCCACTCCTGAAGGTTACTTTCGGGGGAGTGGTCCAGTACTTATGTCCAACTCCAAGGACAAAAAAATCGCGCCCGTGAATGCATTAGTTGTTCTCGGTAGTGTGGTTCTCGTACACCTCGGCGTCGGTAAGTCACGAGCGCGCCTTGAGCGCCTCTAACCACTAGGCTGTCCTGGCTCCCCATGGGTGGGGTTGTTGAATTGAAGCAAGCTTTGCCTTTGCCTGCTGGTATCTTTTTTGGCTACGGGTTAATGTCATTCACCTATAGACACGTCACTCACTCACTGCTCGTGGTGGTCTAGCATCACTTACTTCAACCAAATCGTCTAATTCATTACTGCAGCTCATGTTTCTACGCACTTTTTCACGCACATCCACGCTCGTAGCATGCTCACTCACCTTCCACGAACCATACACTCAACTCACCAAGCATATTCACTTACCTACCCACTCGTATGTTCACTCTATTTAACTATCTAATAATCTCAATTTCACTCACCTACATAGCACCATTCCCAATCATCCACTCACCCACCCACTCACGTCACTCTATCTCATCCACGCGCTCACACTCTACTCACTTCATCACTCACTCACCGAACCTCCCTCCCTCCCATGAACCTACCCACCCACTGCTCTCACTACTTACTCATTCCCACTCATTCATTCCATCGCCTCACTGCCTCAGCCGCCACCAACCCTCCCACGTTCCACGCCAAACGCCACCCACTCGCAAACATCCAACCCATCCGACACACCCTCACTCATCATTCTCGTGCTCGCTCGATCACCCACCCACCCACAGACAAACCTCCAACCTCTACTCACTCACTCATTCATTCTCTCGTCACCTCACTCCATCCTCTTCATACCTACCCACCCACTCACTTATTCACTCGTACTCCCCCCCTCTCACTCCTCCCGCCCCCGCACCCACCTACTCCCCGTGTCACCCGCTACACCATCACACCCATCCATCCATCCATTTATTCGTCTCCACCCAAGCCAATTCATCCATCCATTGCTCAGTGGTGTGTGGTGGTAACCTCAAGACACCTCCCTCTTGGATAGGCACTCCAGTTGCGCTTCGCCATGGTTAGCCAGAACAGCGAAGATGGCGAACCCTCCAAACACGCTCGGTCCCTTGTGTTCACAATGATAGTGACTGATGAACGTGTCCTGGATGAAACAAATATATTGTGCAAATATTTTATAATGGTAATAACCAATGCCAGAATGATACTTTATTCGTCGTCTATGAACAGAGATAATTCCATGTGGGTAAAGAAGAGTTTGTGTGGGTAACCTTGCAGCTTTCGCCTCCCCTATCCTCTTGTGTGAAGAGCTTGTCTCTCTCATGCACTGACCATCACTCACACACACTCCACACCACCACCAACATCCACCACCATGCTCCACCATATCAACCAACCACCAATGAAAAGATCACATGGAACGTAAGACGCACACACCACATTCATACCACACACCCACACATCACACACACACAAAAAACATCACACACACACACAGCCCATGAACACAACACACACGCACACACACCCAAACAACACACACACAGACACACACACACACACCACACACACACACACTACACAGAGCACACACATCACACAAACACACATCACACCGCACACATATGACACTCGCTTCTCTCCTCTCTGCTCTGTTTTTCTCTCTCTCTCTCTTATTTCTCTTATCTCTCGTCTCGTGAGAACACCAGATGCTTGAGACCATATTATGCAATCTCTTAGATGAAAAGTAGACACGCAAATAATATATTAAGAATATGAGGCACTAAATCATTACAACAATATAAATAATTTTTTTTAGTAATTATCAGTTTGTGTCGCTTGTGTGTGTGTTGTGATAGCAGTTGTGCGTAGAATTACAAGGATCGTCAGTAATAATTTTTCCCCCTGAAAATACTTATAGGCTGGGATCATGACGGATTTTCAAATGATATACATTACAACATGATGATTTTTTTTTTCAAAAAAAAGTGTTGTGTGTGTACATAAACAAGCATCAAGTAAATTCAATGTCTTGTTATCTTAAATAAAAGTCCAAAACAAAACAAGGAATGGATTACAATTAATCTTTTATTAAAATGCACACAAACGAAACAGAAGTGTAACTACACATCATCTCTTGTTTTAATAAAAATCCAAGCATGACATAGCAAATATGAAATACACATCATAGTCTTTTAAAAATTATAAAAAAGATCCAATATAATTGAAATATTGGAAGTAGCGCACAATCTTGTTTCTAACTAACGACAACGCCTCCCATTTGGAGACAGGATTCTGAACTTCCTTAAATTCTAAGCTAAATACTGATCTGAAATATAGACAATTACAACACTAAGGCAATATAAATAGCACTACGATGTACACCTCCAATCGATACACTACACTTACCTCGCATACTACACTTTATGGCCTGCATTGTTGTCCTCTGCTTCTGCACTGCTAATCTGCACGCTACACTACAGAGCGCCTTGTTACACTAGACTGCAACTGCACTGCACTGCACTACACTCATACCATTCCTATTACCATACCATACCATTAACCACACCATCACCACACCTCGCACATCCCCCGACCTACGTGTACCAATACACTACACTACACTACAGTATACACTAGACATGCTGAATCCACGTAGACAACTGAATACACTACAACTACCACTACACTATCAGATTGTTCTCGACCCGATTATTTGATAGAGACAAACTTAGTTGTGCAGTTGGAATTTTAGAATACCGTAGAGGTATATGTTTAATGAGGTCTCAGAAAACAGGTTTTAGACTTTTAAATGAATTTACGTTATTGCTAATATCGATTACTGATCCAGTTCAGTGCTCTCAGTAGGATGGGTTAACAAATTGATGATGTTTTGTCACTTTTTTACTATGTATGCCTCAAAATATTGCGTATTGCGCAAGAATTGTATTCCTCCTGTATTATTACAGAGATTTCCATAGACTCTGAAAGTGCAGCTTCTTTGTTTGAACACAGAACTAAACCTAGTCTGCTGTTTAAAGTTTGGATTATTTACTTACTAAATGTTTAGATATCAGAAAGTAAGGATGTTCACCTTACATGAAAGTATATGATGAACTGTTGTTCCTATGGGCCATATGGCCTGCAAAAACTGTATTAATATTATTGTTTTTGTTATTTGTGTTAGCAACACACACTAACCAGTCCAGATCCTAATTCAGTTTTTCAGATGACATACACACACACACCCAGCACGCACACACGCGCACACACCACACACACACACACACCACACACACACACACACACACACCACACGACAAACACACACAACCACCACGCACCACACACACCACACACACAACACCACGCACACGCATCTCAGAGACACACGACACACACACACACACACACGCACACCAAACATACTCCTTTCGTTTTGCACACGATACTGCCCCATGCCTTTGTTACTGGTGAGGTGATAGAACTCCCGTGAAATGACGAGTTACGTTTTTTAGACAGAAGTGCCCATGCAGGTCAGAAGAGACAGGAAGAGAGCGAGAAGCACAGATTTGCAGATTGAGGTATACCAGGCCACAGTGCTCAGAAGAGATGGGTACGGAGGTAAACATTTGTATACTGTTCAGGAATGGGGTTTTTTGTATTTGTTTTTTGTTTTGTTTTTTGCTTTTGTTTGTTTGTTTGTGTGTTGATGTTTAAATAATAGTAGTATTTATTATTTAATTTAAGTCTTAGTAATATATTTTTTGTTATACTAGAATCTCATCTAGTTTGTGCTATGCTCTCTGAGTACAATAAAAGGAATGCTCTGTTCACTGCTAACAGGTTTTTCCCTATATAATACACATTCCCTACTCTTCATTCTCTGCAAGTGACCAATCTGTGAATAAGAGTATAGTGACTTCAACTGTCAGTCAAGCAGGCTCTTTGGATTTAGATGCGCTTTGATTTGTTATGTTTACAAGAATTCAGCGCTATTATAAGAGTATTTCAATACATATTATATTATTATTACTTTTCAATGAGTGCGCGAGAAGATGCACCTTTTAATGGAGAGTAAAAACTGGTGAAGTGATGCTTGGCAGTTTGTGCATCATGGTCGAGAAGAATAGAGGAGGGTGTTAACGGTTGTGATTTTGTAGTCTAGAGTGTAGTGACAATGAGACAGTGACACAGATATGTGCAGAAGCCCGTGGAGAATGTAGAGCCGTATTTAGAGTGACTTCGTTGCAAGGTCACGCAGGACATTTTTTGTGAAAAACTGTTGGAGAAGGAAAATATTGGACAAATCTGTCTGGACGAATGTGTCTATCCCACATGATATTGGAAAATCGTGAAGGCCATATGGATCGTGCATAGATAGAATATGTCTTCTTTAACTGCATGATTATTGCTTAATATTGCTGGTTGTTGTTCTCAGTTGCTCAAAGTTCGCCTACACTGATGGACATGATTATACAACACTGTACCATGATGTTGGTAGGTATACCTGTTGACGCATACATGTTCCACTGCCTATTTGAACTGATTCTGGATAGGTGTTGTGTCTTCATTCCCCTTCCCCACTGTCTCGTGCGAAAGGGCCTTAAACTCGTTTATACTACTTTAAAATCAATTTTTGCTCCTATTGCAAGTTTTATTTTGCTCTCTATGTCTGTTTGTCTGTCTTATCTATCTGTGTCCTGCTCTGTCTGTCGTCTCTGGTGATTTACTAACGATACTCACCCTATCCAATGGCTGACACATTCTACGAATCCAATGAATGTTACCGTGGATCTCTTGGCCTTATGAACCAGTCAAAGCTGTGGACACTCACGTAAATGCACCTGCACACACAGAAGGCAATGAATGTGAACACTGACAAATTCATAAACACACAACTTAAGCAACAGCGCTGTATTGCCAATGGTGTGGTAAGTTGGTTACTTTTCCTTGCCTAAGAGTTCTCTATGTCACAAAGGTGAATGAGAAAGTGAATGAAAAGCAGCAAAGTGTTTTTTTTTTTTCCTTTCCAGGGGAGGGATTTATCAGCGGTCAGACACCTCTTTCTCCTAAGTCGGAGTTATGTGTCCGTGTTGAGTGTGGTTGTTGAGCAGATGAGTGACACTTTTGTGTATAGCTGAGCTTTGTGTAGTATGTAATGTGTTAAAGGGAGTCCCAATAACCTCTATAAGGTCGTTAGAGCGAGGCGTCAGAGACCTAGTCACCTTAACTCTTAGGGCCTAGCGCAGACATCATGAGGCGGCGCTACATCTCCTCCCTCCTCGCTTGCTTTACCTCCATGAACCTAAAGAGTGGCAGGTACCCATTTACAGCTTCTCGGGTGAACTGGGGGGAACTTTGTACTGATAGCCAAGGCGCACAAAACGGTCACCTCATCTAACTGGTAACACCACGCTCGACCTGCTTAACTGGGCTGGGGGGAAAGCGAGTGCAGACTGAGCTATCACGTCCCTCACTGACTTCAGTTAACAGTACACAGAAAAAGAAAGTGAAAGAAAAAACCCCCATACAAACAATAAACTTGTAGAGTGTAGAGAGATGATAATGCAAGGAGAATACAAAATACGATGATAATTACTTCGATGAAGCAAGTTCCTGAGTTAGGCCAAGGGGAAAAATCTTCTTGCTCCTACTTTCCGCTGTGTCGTGTATGCTCTTCTTGTTTCATATACAGATATGATGTGCTGTGCTGGTCATGCGTGTAATGATTTTGAAAACTCGTTGTGTTTTGAAGTATATTTTCACATGCCACATAGTCTGTGTTGGGGTTTAGTTAAGAATTTGATTGAAATCTTAATTTTTTGAAAAAATATTGAGAAATCAAAATCGTGAAATCTTGGTTAAAAGAAACAATTTACCTGTCATTTTTTTCATTACGAAGCCAACACTGAGGTTGTGCGCTCACTCATGTTTACAAAATGTTGGTTGATGGTACTAGTCCTCTAGAAATAAAAAAAGTCTTCTGCATGGAGACTTAAATTGGGATTGCTGACACGCGGTGGTCTAGAGGTAAACGCACCTGCCTGATGATGAGCAAAAAATGTGTCCGCGGTTCGGAATTGAGTTTTGCGGTGGTTCTCTCGAATCCCCGTTTGGGCCCAAAACTGTTTCCCCCATCCTTTTGACCTCTATGAGTGCGTGTTTCGTCGGTGCTAGTGTTGTTCTGTGAGTAGATGTGTGTGTGCTAGTAAAAACCGAGGATTCCCGTGTGTTACATCAAATTATTTAGCGCGACACGTAAAAGAAACCCAAAAAAAAACCCTTTTTTTTTGGGGGGGGGTTGGGTTGTGGTGAAATTGGGAAAAATTGGTTGGAGTTTTTTTTTTTGGGGGGGATGTAAAGAAAAAAATTGTAAATAAAGGGGGGAAGGGGGGAAGAGGACGTTGAGGTATGAAGTAGGGGGGCGGGAGGAAGAATGGGGGAAAGGGGTAAAAAGGGGGGTTTTCCGGCTGTTTAAAAAAAAAGGGGGTTTTTGTAATTTTTGGGGAATAAGGGTAAATTTATTTTTTTTTGGTTGTGGTTCTTTATAAGATTATATTAATTTTTCAAAAATTATATTAAAAAAATTTTAGGGAAAAAATTTGTTTTTGCTTTGTTGTTTTTGTTTATTTTTTTTATTTTTTTTTATTTGATTTTTTTTTTTTATGTTTTTTCTTTTTTAAATTTTTTTTTTTTTTTAATGTATGTATGTATGTTTATGTATTATGTAGGTATGTAGAGGGATCATGTATGTGCATGCATGCATTGTATGTTTGTAGAGTTGTATTTATTTAATTTATGCTTATGAATGTAGTTGTGTTGTTTTTGTATGTATGTATTTTGTAGATGTATGTATTGTGTAATGATGTATGTTGTATGTATGTATGTATGTATGTATGTTGTATGTATGTATGTATGTTGTATTATTATGTATGTATTTTAGTATGTTTGTATAATAATAATAAATTGATAAATTTAATGAATAAATTTGATGAATCAACCATGGAATGATTCAATCCTCAAGTTTGTATGACTGAATATTGAGAAATATTTTGATAGAAGGAGAACGATTTTAGGCTGAGCCTAGTCTTTACACTTTTGCCCGTGCAAATAATAATATATGTATTAATATAATATAAATAACATTATAATAATATATAATAATATGGAATTTATATAGCGCTGAATCTTGTAAAAACAAAACAAAGGCCTTGCACTCAATCATTAACAAGCACCTTCTTAAAATAAGGGTAACTTTATTTTTATTTACATGGGCCGGGGAAGGAACATAAAACATAAAAAAAACCCACCACCCAAAACCCAAACACAAAAAAAACAATAAAAACCCCAATATTAAAACCATCAACAAATTTTAAATACAACCAAAACAAACACCCCACCAACCCCCGCAACCCAAAAAACACCAAAACAAAACAAACCCCCACACACCACACAACCCATAAACCTCCTTTTGGAAAACAAAAGGGCTGGGTGGAGGAATTTGGAGAAAAATCTTGGTTGGGTTCCCTGTTGTTTGGGGGTGCGAGAAAATGGATTGGGTTTGGGGAAGTGTTTGGAAACATTTTCTGATAAAGAATTTTAAAAAATTTTACAATAATATTTAACCAAAATCACCCTTTTAAACAAAAGAGACGGGCCCTAAAGGAGTGTGGTGAGGGTTGAAAGAGGGTTGGTTGTGATGGTTTTGGCTTTTTTAAGATGGGTATTTGTGTTTGAAAATGGGATTGTGTTATTTTTGAATGTTATTGGGTGTGTTTGGGGGTTATTTGTGTTTTTTTGGAAGGGTTTTTGTGGGGTTTTTTGGTGTAAAAGGTTATTGTTTGTTGTTAAGTTTGTTTTGTTAAATGGTTTATTTTGGGATTAAATGGGGTTTTTGGGTTTGCGAATGGGGGAAAATTTTGGGTTTTCAAATTTATTTTTTATCAAAATTTTTGTTTTTTAAATTTATTTTTTTTCTGGGGGTTTTTTTTTATCTGAAAATGGGTTTTTTTGGTTTTACTTTTTTTTTTTTTCTAAAAAGTTATTTTTTATCAAGATTGTTATTTTTTTCTAGTTAGTTATTTTTTTTTTAGATTTTTTTTTTTTTTGTGAAATTTATTTTTATTTTTAAAAATGGGTTTTTTTTATTAAAAATTTTTTGTGGTTTTCTTTTAATTTTTTTTTCTTGGGTTTTTTTTTTCTAAATTTTTATTTTGGTTTTTTGGGTTTTTTTTATCTTAAAATTTACTTTTAGCAAAATTTATTTTTGGGTTATCTAAATTTTTTTTTTTTTTTTTCTTTTGGGAAATGGGTATTTTGTTTCTTTTTGGTTTTTTGGGTTTTTTTTTCCCGGTCGTTTTTTTTGGGGGGCCGAAAAAATGGTTAGTTTTGGGGGGGTTTTTTCCGAAAGATATTTTTTTGGGGGGGGGCCCAAAAAAACGGATTTGGGTTTTTTTTTGGGGGCTGGAAGGGATTTTTTTTTTGTGGAATGGGTTTTTTATTTTTTCGGGGAAAGGTTAATTTTTTTTAAAGGGGATTTGTATTTTTCGGAATGGGGGGGTTTTTATTTTTTGTAAATGGGGTTTTTTTATTTGTCTTTTGGGGGGGGTTTTTGGGTTTTTTTGTGAGTGGTTTTTGTGTCTTTTTTTTTTTTTGTTGTGTGTGTGTGTGGGTGTGTGTTTGTGTGTGTGTGTTGTGTTGGGGGTTTGTGGGGGGGGGGGTTGTTTTGTTGTTTTTTGTTTTTTTTTGATGGAAAAAGTTTATAGGATATTGATTGGTTTTAAGTCATTTTTTCCAAAAGATTTTTTAATAAGGGGGGCTTTGACGACGAAGCCAAAACCCCCAAAAAAAAACCCCCCCCAAAAAAAAAACCCCAAAAAAAAAAAAAAAATTTTGGAACACTTTTTTTTTTTAAAGGGAAATTTGAATGGCTGGGAAGGTTTTTAAAAAAAAACAAAGGGGTTTTTGGAGAAATTTGTGAAGCAAAATAAGATTTTATTTTTTTTGGAAATAATAATATAAAAATTTATTTAATTAAAAATTTTATAAAAATTTAAAAAAATTAAAAAATATGATTTGGGGTGATGATGTTTAGGTTTAAAATAAAAATATAATTTTTATTAAAATTTTTAAAAATTTAATTAAAAATTAAAATTTAAAAATTAAAAATTTAAAAATTAAAAATTAAAAATAAAAATTTAATAAAAATTAAAAATACCCCCTTTTCCCCCCCCCCCCCCAAAAAAAATTCTTTTTCCAAAAAAAAACCCCCCCCAAAAAAATCAACACCCCAAAACCCCCCCTTTTTTTTCCCCCCCTTTTAAACCCCCCCTTTTCCCCCCCCCTTTTTTTTTGGGGGGTTTTTTAAACCCCCCCCCCCCCCCCCGGGGGGGGGGGGGGGGTTTTTTTTTTTTTAAAATTTTTGGGGTTTTTTCCCCCCCCTTTTTGGGGGGAAAAAAAAACCATAAACAACCCCCCCCCGAAACTTTTTTCATCCCCAACACAATTTTTCCAAAACTTCTCGTTTCATACCTCTTCCGAATTTCGACCCAATTTTCAGTGCCCAAATGCAACTCCCCTAGTTATTTTTCAAATTTCATTCTTCTGCGGTTTCCTCTTTCGAAATTCATCCCTTACCAATTTCATCATACCAAATCAGTTTTGATTCTCATGTCATTCTTTAAAAAAGGTCATTACTTTCTCCTTTACCCCTTTCTAATTTAAATGTCATTTTACCCAATGTTCATGTCTTTCTGCAATGTCAGCATATTCTGCAAATGTTCAGTACCCTTCCTGAATTTTGATCATTACAAATGCTTTATTTTTCATTTGGGTTTTCTAAGGGCTTTGCTATCAACCTCCTCCCCCAAAATTCCCATTTTTCAAATCATTTGGTGTTACCCAAATTTTTTCCTCCCTTTTACCCCTTTCGGGCTTATCAAAGTCTTTATTACCCAAATTCTTTTATACCCAATTTCTTAACCCTCAAATGTCATACCCCAATGTTTTCAACCAAATTCTTTATCCCAAACGTTTTTCCGCCAAAATCTTTCACGCATTTAAAAAAAAGATTTTCTTAATTGCTAAAACATCAAAGAAAACTTTAACCCTTCTGCACGAAATTCAACCCCACTATTCTCTCCCTCCTCTTCTCATTCCTGCACTATGTTTCCATTTCTTCCTCCCTCTCTCTCCCCCCATCCATAATCCACCACCACAACACCTCCACCATCCACATCCAAACCCCCCTTACACAAAAAATACCAAAAGAAGGTTTTACTGTTACCATTCGATGTATATCAAACCAAAACTCCCCCACACACACACAACCCCACACACAC
>CM054139.1:209340-216840 GCA_028751875.1 Rapana venosa | reverse complement strand
TTTTTTTCTTTTCTTTTTTTTTTTCTCTTTTTTTTTTTTTTTAAAAATTTTTTTTTTTTCCCAACCCCCCCCCCCCCCCCCAAAAAACCCTTTTTTTTTTTTTTTTTTTTTCCTTTTAAAAACCCAAAAAAAAATTAAAAACCCCCAAAAAAAAAAAAAAAAAACCCCCAACCGGCCCAAAAAAAAAAAAAACCCCCCCCCTTTTTAAAAAAAAATTTACCAAAAAAACCCCCAAAAATTAAAAAAAAAATTTTTTTAAAAATTTTTTTTTTTTTTAAAAAGGGAAAAAAAAACCAAAAACCCCCCCCCAAAAAAAAAACCCCCCCAAAAAAAAAAAAAAAAAGCCCCCCAAAGGAGGGGCCCCCCCAAAAAAAAAAAACCCAAAAAAAAAAAAAAAAAAAAAAAAAAAGGGGGGGGGAAAAGGAAAGGGGGGAAACCCCCCTTTAAAAAGGTTTTGAAAAAAAAAATTTTTTTTTTGGGGTTTTGGGGGGGGTTTCCGGGGGGGGGGAAAAAAAAAGGGGAAGGGAAAAAAAAAAAAAAAGGGGGGTTTTTTGGAAAAAAATTTAAAACGGGAAAAAAAAACCCCTTTGGGGGTTTGGGGGAAAAAAAAGGGGGGGGGGGGAAAAAAAAAATTTTTTGGCCAAATTTTAGGGGGGCCCTTGAAGGGGGAAAAAGGGGGGTTTAGGGTTGGAAAAAAAAAAAAAAAAATTTTGGGGGGGGGGGTTTTAATTTTAAAAAAAAAAAAAAAAGGAATTTAAAAAAAAGGGGGGGGTTTTTTTTTAAAAAAATTTTTGGAAAAAAAACCCAAAAAAAATTGGCCAAAAAACTTTTTTTTTTTTTTAAAAAAATTTTTTTTCCCCCCGGGAAAGGCCGGTTTTCCAAAAAAAAATTTTTGGGGGGGGTTTTTTGGGGTTTCCCGGGAAACCCTTTTTTAAAAAAATTTTTTTAAAAAAACCCCTTTTAAATTTTTTGGGGGAAAAATTTTTGGGGGGGGGGGTTTTTTTAAAAAAATTTTAAAAGGGGGGAAAAAGGGAAAGGGGGGTTTTTGGGGGTTTTTTTTGGGGGGGGGAATTGTTTTTTTAAAAAAAAAAAGGGGTTTCCCTGTGGGAAAAAAACCCTTTAAAGGGTTTGGGGTTTTTTTAAAAAATTTTTAAAAATTTTAAAAAAAAAAAGGGGGGGGAAAAAAAAAAAACCCAAAAACAAAATTTCCCATCCCATAAAAAAAAAAAAATTTTTTTTAAAAAATACCCCAAATAAAAAAAATTTTTAAAAACCAAAAATAAAAAAAAAATTCCCAAATAAAAACCTTTTTAAAAAAACCTTAAAAACAAAAAAAAAATTAAAAAAAAACCCCCTTACAAAAAAAAAAAACCCCCCCCCCCCCCCCAAAAAACCCCCAAACCCCCCCCCCCAAAAAAAAAAATCAAAACAAAAACACCCCCCCTTTTTTAAAAAAACCCAAAAACCCCCACCCACCCCCAAAAAAAAACAAAAAAACCAAAAAAAAAAATTTTTTTTTTTTTTAAAAATTTTTGAAATTTTTTCAAAAAAAAAAAAAAAAAAAAAAAATTTTTTTAAAAAAATTTTTTTTAAAAAATTTTTAATTTTTTTAAATTTTTAAAAAAAAAAAAAAAAAAAAATTTTTTAAAAAAAAAAAAAAAAAAAAAATTTTGGTTTAAAAAACCCTTTTTTTTAAACCCCAAAAAAAAAAAAAAAAAGGGAAAGGTTTGGGGGGTTTTTTTTTTAAAAAAAACCCCCGGTTTAACTTTTTAAAAATTTTTTTCCCCCCCCCAAAAAATTTTTTAAAAAAAAAATTTTTTTAAATTTTTTTTTTTTTAAAATTTTTTTTTTTGGAAAAATTTTTTTAAAAATTTTTGGAAGGGTTTGTGCCCCCAAAAAAAAAAAAGGGGGGGGGGGGGGGGGTTTTTTTTTTCCCCCAAAAATTTTAAAAAGGGGGGGCCCCCCCCTTTTTTTTTTTCCCTTTTTTTTTGGTTTTTTGGGGGGGTTTTTTCCCTTTTTTTTGGGGTTTTTTTTTTTAAGGGGGTTTTTAAAGGTTTTTTTTTTTGGGGGGAAATTTTTTTTAACTTTTTTTTTTTTTTTTTAAATTTTTTTAAAGGTTTTTTTTTTTTTTTTTTGGGGGTTTGGGGGGAAAAAAAATTTCCCCCCAAAAAACCCTTTTTCCTTTTTTTTTGGGGGGGCCCCCCCCAAAAAATCCCCCCCCCCACCCCTTTTTTTTTTTCCCCCCGGGGGCCCCCCCCGTTCCCAAAAACCCCAAACCCCCCCCCAAAAAAACCCCCCCCCCGGGGGTTTCCCGGTTTTTTTTGGGGGGGTTTAAAACCAAAAACCCCCAATAAAGGGTTTTTAAAAATTTTTTTTTTAAAAAAAAAAAAATTGGATCTTTTGGGGCCCCCCCAAAAATTTTTTTCAAGCCCCTTTTGGGGGGTTTTTTTTCCCCCCTTAGGGGTTTTTTCCCAGGGGGGGGGGGGGGCCCCCCAAAACTTTAAAAAACCCCCGGGGGGGGGGGGGGCCCCCCCTTTTTTGGGGTAAAACCCCTTTTAAAAAAACCCCCCCTTTTTTTTTTTCCCCCAAAAATTTTTAAAAAAACCCCCCCCCCCAAAAAAAAAAAGGGGGAAAAGGATTTTTTTCCCCAAAAACCCCCCGGGGGAAAAACCCCCCTTTTTTGGTTTTTTTTTTCCCTTTAAAACCCCCCCCCAAAACCCCCCCTTTTTTTTTGGGGGGTTTTTTTAAAAAACCCCCCCCCCCAAAAGCACCCAAAACGCCCCAAAATTTTCCCCCCCCCCAAAAAAAAAAAAAAAAAAACCCCCCCCCCCAAAAACCCCCCAAAAAAACCCCCAAAAAAATTTTAAAAAAAAAAAAGGGAAAAAAAAAAAAAAAAAAAAAACGGGGGAAAAAAAAATTTTTAAAAAAAAAACCCCAAAAAAAGGGAATAAAAAAAAAAAGGGGGGAAAAAAAAAGGGAAAAATTTTTTTAAAAAAAAAAAGGGGGGGAAAATTTTAAAAAAATTTTTTTTTTAAAAACTTTGTTTTGGGGGGGCTTTCTTTTTCCCAAAAAAAAATTTTTTCCCCCCGGGGGGTTAAACCCCCCAAAAAATTTTTGGAAAACCCCAAAAAAATTTGGTTAAAATTTTTTAAAAACCCCCCAAAAACCCCCAAAATTTTGGGAAAGGGGGGGCCCCCCCCCCCCCCAAAAATTTTGGGGAAAAAGGGGACCCCCCCCCCCCCCCCTTTTTTTTGGGGCCCGGGCCCTTTTCCCCCAAGGCCCCTTTCCCCGGGGGCTTTTTCCCCCCAAAAACCCAAAAGTTTTTAAGTTTTTTTCCCCCTTTTCAAAAAACCCCCCCCCAAAAAAAACCCCCGGGGTTTACTTAATTTTAAAAATTTTTAAACCCAACCAAACCCCCCCCCCCTTTTAAAAAACCCCCCTTTCCCTTCCAAAAAAATTTTTTCCCCCTTAAATTTTTTCCCCCCCCCCGGGGGAAATTTAAGGGGGGGCTTAAAATTTTTTTTGGGGGGGGGGGGGGGGGGTTTTTTTGGGGGGGGAAAACCCCCAAAAAAAACCCCCTTTTCCCCCCCCCTTTCCCAAAAAAGGGGGGAAGGGCCCCCCCCCCCCCCCCCCCCCAAAAAAACCCCCCCCAAAAAAAAACCCCCAAAAAGGGGGGTTTTTTTTAAAAAAAAAAAAAACCCCCCCCAAAAGGGAAAAAAACCCCCCCCCACGGGAAAAACCCCCAGGGGAAAAAAAAAAAAAAAAAAAAAAAAAAAATTTTTAAAATTAAAACCTTTTTAAAAATTTTGGTTTTTAAAAAAAGGGGGGAACCCCCGGGGGGGGAAAACCCGGGCCCCCGGGGGGGGCCCCGGGGGTTTGGGGGGGGCCCCCCAAAAACGAAAAAGGAAAAGAGGGGGAAAAAAAGGGGGGGAAAAAAAAAAAAAAAGGAAAAAGGGAAAAAAGGAAGAAAAAAAAAAAGGGAAGAGGGGGGAAAAAGGGGGGGGAAAGGGGAGAAAAAAAAAAAAAAGGGAAGAAGAAAAAAAAACAAGAAGCAAAAAAAGGAAAAAAAAAAAAAAGGGGAAAAAAAAAAAAAAAAAAGGGGGAAAAAAAAAAAAAAAGGGGGTTTTTTAAAAAAGGGGGGGAAATTTTTTTTTTTTTTAAAAAAAAAAGGGGGAAATTTTTTAACCCTTTTAAGGGGGGGGCCCTTTTGGGGGGGCCTTTCGGGGGGGGAATTTTTTTTTAAAAAATTTTTAAAAAAAAAGGGGGGAAAATAAAAAAAAGGGTTAGAAAATTTTAAAAAGGGGGGGGGGAAAAAAAAAAAAAGGGAAAAAGGAAAAAATTTTGGGGGGAAAAAATTTTAAAAATTTTTTAAAAAAAGGGAAAAAAAAAAAAAAGGGTTTTTTTCCAAAATTAAAAAAAAAAAAAAAAAAAAAAATTTTTTTAAAAAAAATTTTTTTTCCCCTTTTTTAAAAAGGGAAAAAACCCAAAAAAAAACCCCCCGGGGGGGAAAAAAAAAAAATGAAAAAAAAATTAAAAAAAAAAAAAAAAACCCCAAAAAAAAACCCCCCCCAAAAAAACCCAACAAAAAAAAAAAACCCCCAAAAAACCCCCCCCAAAACCCCCAAACCAACCCCAAAAAACCCCCCAAAAAATTTAAAAAAACAAAAAACCCTTAATTTCCCAAAAACCCCCCAAAAAAAAAAAAAAAAAAACCCCCCCCCCACACCCCCCCCCCCCCAAAAAAAAAAAAACCCCCCCCCCCAAAAAAATTTAAAAAAAAAAACCCCCCCCAAAAAACCAAAAAAAACCCCCTTTTGGGAATTTTTTTTTAAAAAAAACCCCTTAAATTTAAAAAAAAAATTTTTAAAAAATTTTTTTTAAAAAAATTTTTTTTTTTGGTTTTTTTTTTTCGGCCCCCCCCAAAAATTTTTTTTCCCCCCTTTTTTTTTTAAAAAACCCAAAAAAAAAAGGGGGTTTTCCCCCCCAAAAAAAACCCCGGGGGGGGAAAAAATTTTTTTTTTTAAAAAAAAGGGGGTTTCCCCCCAAAATTTTTTTTTTTTTTTCCCCTTTTTGGGCCCCCCCCCTTTTTTCAAAAAAATTACGGGGGCCCAAAGGCAGGGGCAAAAAAAAAAGGGGGGGGCCCCCAACCCCCCCGGGGGGGAAAGGGAATTTTTTTTTTTTTGGGGCCCCCCCCCTTTTTAAACCCCCCCCCCCCCCAAAAAAATTTTTGGGCCGGGTTTTTGGGGGGGGGGGTTTTTTTTTTTCCCCCCCCCCCTTTTTTTTTTTTCCCCTTTTTTTTTAAAAGGGTTTTCCTTTTTTTTAATTTTTTTAACCCTTTTTCCCAAAAAATTGGGGGTTTCCCCCCCCCAAAAAAAGCCCCCAAACCCCCAAATTTTTTTAAAAAAAAAAAACCCCCCCCAAAAAAAAAACCCCAAACCCCCCCCCAAAACCCCCCAAACCCCCCCAAAAAAAAACCCAAAAAACCCAAAACCCCCCCCCAAAAAAAAAAAAACCCCCCCAAAAAAAAAAAACCCCCCCAAAAAACCCCCAAAAAAAAAACCCACCCCCCCCACCCCCCCAAAACCCCCCAAAACCAAAAAAAAAAAAAAAAAAAAAAAAAAAAAAAAAAAAAAAAAAAAAAAAAAAAAAAAAAAAAAACCCCCCCCCCCCCCCCCCAAAAAAAAAAAACCCACAAAAAAAACCCCAAAAACCCAAAAACCCCAAAAAAAAAAATTTAAAAAAAAAAAAAAAAAAACAAAAAACCCCCCCCAAAAAAAACCCACCCAAAAAAAACCCCCCAACAAACAAAAAAAAAAAAAAACCCCAAAAAAAAAACCCCCCCACAAAAAAAAAACACACACACACCCACACACACACCCCCCCAAAAACAAACACAAAAAAAAAACCCCCCCCCAAAAAGGCCCACCCCAAAAAAAAACACACAAAAAAAACACACAAACACACACACACACACACACCACCCCCCCCCCCACCCCCCCCCCAAAAAAAAACCCCCCAAAAAAAAAACAAAAAATTAAAAAAACAAAAAAAAAAAAAAAAAACCCCCTTTTTTTTTTTAAAAAAAAAGGGGGGGGTTTTAAAGGGGGCCCAAAAAAAAGAGGAAAAAAAGGGGGAAAAAAAAGGGGGAAAAATTTTTTCTTCTGGGGGGTTTTTTAAAAGGGGGGTTAAAAATTTTTTCCCCAAAACCCCCCCAAAGGGGGGGGGGGGAAAAAAAAAAACCCCCCCCCCCTTTTTAAAAAAACCCCCAAAAAAAAACCCGGGGGCCCCCCAAAAATTTACCCCCCCCCCAAAAAAAAAAAAAACACCAAAACCCACAAAAAAAAAAAAAAAAAAAAAACCCCCAAAAAAAACCCAAAAAAACCCCCACACACCCCCAACCCCCCCCCCCCCCCCAAAAAAAAAACACCCCCCCCACCCCCCCCCCAAAAAAACACAAAACCCCCCCCCCCAAAAAAACACACACACAAAAAAAAAAAACACACAAAAAAAAAAAAAAAACCCCCCCCAAAAAAAAAATCCCAAAAAAAAACCCCCCAAACCCCAAAAAAACACCCCCCAAAAAAACCCCCCCCCCAAAACCCCCAAAACCCCCCCCCCCCAAAAAAAAAAAAAAAAAACCCAAAAAAAAAAAAAACCCCCCCCAAAACCCAAACCCAAAAAAAACCCCCCAAAAAAAAAACCCCCAAAAAAAAAAAACCCCCCCCCCCCCCGGTTTTGTGTAAAACCCTTTTTTTTGGGGGGGGGGCCCTTTTTCCGTTTCCCCCCTTTGGGGGGGGGAAAAAATTTTTTAAAAAAACCCCAAAAAAGGGGGAAGGGGTTTTTTTTTTTTTTTGGGAAACCAAAATTTTTTTTTAAAAAAAGGGGAAAATTTTGTTTTTTAAAAAATTTTTTTTCCCTTTTTTTTTTTTTTTGGGGGTTTTTTTTGGGGGGGGGGGGGGAAAAAAGGGGGGGGGGTTTTTAAAAATTTTTTCCCAAATTTTAAATTAAAACCCTTTTTTTCCCGGGGGAAAAAATTTTTGGGGGGGGTTTTTTTTTTTAAAAAAAAAACTTTTTAAAAAAAAAAAAGGGAAAAAAAAAAAAAAATTTTTTAAAAAAATTTTTTTTCCCCGGAAAAAATTTTTTAAAAACACCCCCAAAAAAAAAAAATTTTAAAAAAAATTTTTAAAAATTTTTTTTTTTGGGGGAACCCGGCCCCCAAACCCCAAAAAACCCAAAAAAAAACAAAAAAAACCCCCCCACACAACAAAAAAACCCCCCCCCCAAAAAAACCCAAAAAAACCAAAAAAAAAGGGGCCCCCCCCCCCCCGGGTTTTTTTTTTGGGGGGTTTGGTCCCCCCGGGGGGAAAAAATTTTTTTTTTGGGGCCCAAAAAAGGCAAAAAAAAACCCTTTTTTTTCCCAAAAACCAAAAAAAATTTTTCCAATTTTCCAAAACCAAAAAAAAAAAAAAATTTTTTTTTAAAAAAAAATTTTTTTTTAAA